>JACXGM010004148.1:0-39029 GCA_016801145.1 Umbra pygmaea | reverse complement strand
ATATAGCCCAGTGATGGAGGCGGGTGGTGACTTATATAGCCCAGTGATGTAGGCGGGTGGTGACTTATATAGCCCAGTGATGTAGGCTGGCTGGCTGAATATGGTATTGTCGGCACTGATGAGTTCAACTTTAAAACTTTCTCCAAATCCTTGTCTTCAACAAAAGCATTCATGGCAATGTTTCAACGTAATCAATTGCAATCTCATTTACGCCAGGCACACGTTGGCCTCATGTACCTCAAATGGCTGAGGAATACAGTAACAGCAGGCTGTCGGTCACAACAGGATCAGTGACCCCGAAAAACCCACAGCCCACCTCCTGAAGCACAACCCCACCAAACTGTTACCGTAGACATACAGTCCTGTGTTACACTGTGAATGGGCAGGGAAAAGGTGGCCTTCTGGATCCCATTATAACTGAGCTCCATCTCTGAGCCGGCCTTATGCCCCTTAATGTTGCCTTTAAAAGACATGTTTAGACAAAAAGGCCCTCTGTTTTGGAATGGGCCCGAATCAATTATCATGGCAACTGCTGGTTGGTCTTTAACATGTCAATGGCTTCTGGCTGCATGCATAATGTCACTGCCTCAGTGTGGCCCACTGACAGAAACCCCAGGCCAAGGCTTCTATTGTCATGGGCGCATCCATCTGGATCAAGGCCAATAGGATGGAGGGAGGATATTTGCACTTCCTCTATGGCTCCTGGCTGCTTTTTGACATGCGCCAGAGAGACCGGGCTTTGACCAGGCTTGGTCCACCAGCCCTGAGCTGATTGAGGTGTAGATTTGGCCACGGGGACAGCAGGCCTTGTCAACTCTGTGATGGACAGGGACAGAGTCAGATGGGGGTGGGTCCCAGGGGACGGAGGGTGATTGATGAGAGGGAGGGAAGTGTGGGTCCCCTGTACTCTCGCTTTCTGTCGCAGAGGACGTTGTTTCGGAATGTCACATTTTTTCAGGGCTTCGGTACACTTCTGCTAGTGAGCACCGGGAATTGTAAAGGCATGGGTGTTACTTCAACATGTAGTTTTAATTTTTATTTAGAGTAATCAACTAATGTATGTTCAATGTGAGAAATCGTCCTTGGATTGAGCATCAAAAAGAGTTGGGTGAAAAAATTACTTGATTACCTTTTGCGAATCCAATCACTTCTCAGCATGATGTAGAAACAACATTGATTCAAGCATGTTTTGGGAATGTACTGTACAAGCAACCCGTTCCTGTGCTCAAAAACTGTGTACACACAAACACGTACACACAAACACACGTACACAAACACATACGCACAAACACATATACACACAAACAAATGTACACAGGGGTGTCGGACTGGGGGTAAAACTAATACTGATTACCAGTGCCCAAGGGGAGAGAGGGCCCTTGTAAAGTCTGGAATATATGGGGTTGAGGAACATGGGGGCCCATCAGGGCCCAGGATCTTGTGCTACACCCCTGTACACACAAACACACATACACACAAACACATGTACACACAAACACACGTACACTCAAACTTGTACACACAAACACATGTACACACAAACACACGTACACTCAAACACGTACACACAAACACATGTACATAGCCTAAAGAGCAGTACTGCAAAAGGCTGTCAGTCCTAGGAAAACATACGTATTAGCTTGCATCGTCACAAACACAACATGGATGTGAATCCCAAATGCAGCATGTATGGGCTGGAACATGTAGTTTTAACATGAGACCATATCCATTACACAGAGAAATAAAGGCAAGCATGGGAAACGATTGGGACTGATGTTGTTACAGTATCTCCCAATCTTACAAATCCTCACAAGGTTAGTAAAACAAATAGCCTGCCCTTATTTTTTGATTTTGTCGGTCTTCATGAGGACAAAGTAAATGTTTGCTTATGGGTAAGGTTTATGGTCAAATGTGTAAATATTGTTAGGGTTAGATTTGAGGTTTATGCATTACAGGTTATGGTTAGGCATTAGGGATTGGTCAAGTGTAGGCATACAAGTTAGGTTATTGAGGTTAAGGTGAGGTAAAGTTAGAGATAGGGCCGGGATTACTGTAGTGTTAGGATAAGGTTAGGGTTAGGTAATATTTATTTGGTTTGTTTTTGGTCAATGAGAATAGAAATAAACAACTGTGTGTGTGTGTGTGTGTGTGTGTGTGTGTGTGTGTGTGTGTGTGTGTGTGTGTGTGTGTGTGTGTGTGTGTGTGTGTGTGTGTGTGTGTGTGTGTGTGTGTGCGTGCGTGTGGGCACGCATGAGACAGAAACTCCAATAAAAAATGATATAATCCGGATGGTAAAACACACTATACATACAGCTTATACCACCACAGCGAATCACCCAAACACCCAAAACCGTCTGATCCTGAGTCCAGAGCCTGTCAATCTTTATCTGCTCACATGTAACCTATACGCCTGTCTCTGCACTGCAAACACGCCGGCTCACCGTGTTGTGTCGGAATGCTGACGGCAGGGAGATAAAATCTTGATTTGATTAGGCGCCAGCGTGGACGGGCTGAGCTGCTGCATGGGGCCAAAGCGTGGGTTGGGTATTCTGGAGAGTCGGTGCGAGGGGGGACTAGGTGATGGTACGAGGGGGAGGTGGTACCTGTGGGCACGGCCCCTACTGGGAGTAATTTGGAGCAGCCTGCTCCCAATGTGTTCATTAGGTTGTGATTGGGAGACGAGCGCAGGTGGGGAGAGTTCACCCGACTAACGCTGAATAGTCGTGATTGTGCTCAGCATAAAACGCCATCTGTTTCAGCAGGGGAGACGGGGGGGCTACAACCGGGAAAAGAGTCAGCTCTTTTTTTTAAAAAATTACAAATTTCGGTGTGGTGCAGAGAAAGATGGAGCGGAGGATACTAAAGGACTAAGTGTCTGAGTGGGGGGGTTGGACGTTTTAAAGGTGTATCTGTCCTTGTGTTGTTCCTATGAAGTGTAGTTGAACAATGTTTCTACCAACAAATAAATATGTATTTAAATCAGGGCCACTAACATCGTCCTCCTGACCGGCCATTTCAGCCAAACATGATTGATTGAGGCAGCAGACAAAATGGAGGGTGTTTTTGGATGGATCCTGTTGAGCCGGGGCTAGTCTGTCTGAGTAGGGCAGAGAGATGAGAGAGGGGGCTTTTCCGGGGGGTTCCAGGGTTTATTAATCGGTCGCCAGCCTCAAATCTGGGATGCTTTCAGATAATCCTCTACTCTTCTCCAAATACAACCATAACCACATTAATCTGAACGTATTTACCATTCGCGGTCTGTCTGTCTGTCTGCCTGTCTGTCTGTCTGTCTTTCTGTCTGCCTATCTGTCTGTCCTCAGCAGAGCACTGGTATTTATTTGCTAAAGTCTCATTCACTGTCACAAATAAAATAACCTAAAAAAACAAAATGTATTTATTTCTCCTATTTCCTTTTTGCTCTTTCCGTTCTTATTTAGACTCTCTTGTTTTCCATCAGTCTGGAGAGCCCTGGTAAGAAAGCGAGGGCTCAGTGGAGGAGTGTGGGGCCGCTGCTCACAGCTCGACTTTTTGAAGCGTCTTTATCGGGCCTGGCAGCGTTGTCCTGCGTGTCCAAGCCTCGCCACTCTTTTCATCCTTTGTGCCGTCCAAGGTGTGTCCAATCTGCTGGGGCTTTGTGTTGCGAAGGGAGACGACACATCGCATTCTGTCTTCTGTCTCTGGCGGGGGGGTGAGGGGCTTGGCGTTGGACAAGGGGGGGACAAAAAGGCAACTTATAGAAGGCCTCGGCTCTTCAAAGCTGAGATGCACAAAGGCCTATAAAGCGTTACTTCATGCAGAGTTGTGCCAGATGTAATTGCGGGGTTCCCGGAGATAGGGAATCACATGCAACTCCTTGGCCCCGCCCATGACACCATGAAAGGGTCTCGGTTAAGAAGCTTTGACGCCGAGATAGAAGAAAAAAAAAAAGAAAAGTTTGCCTCACTTTGATTCACCATAAACAAGTGAGTAAATAAGCTATCCTTAAGGCCCTGTTACAAATCCACCACTTTGCGAAATTGCGAAAAGGCAATTTCATGCATGAAGCTTGATAGATGCTTGTTGTGAATGGACATCTCAGCCAGGACTCAAGAAGAGTAGAGACTACGTCAAGCAACAAGCGACTCCTTCACCCTTCCTATCAGAGCGATCGTCGTCTGAGGCAAGCCTCTTTCAAGTCCAATTGGTGCTTTCCATGGAAAATGATGGTAAATTCATTGTTGATTAAGGATGGCAGTTGGCGGTGCAATGTTGCAGCGGTGTGTCGCTCAAGCACTTTTTCTTTCTCAGGTCAACCTGCTTGGTTTCGTGTGTTTCCTGCTGCCTCCTGCCGATATATAAGGGTGTGGAAGCGTGCATCTTTAATATGTGCCTGGGCGCAAACATTTGACGTAGGGGGGCAGGTAAGTTTGCACAATGTGCTTTTGTGGTAGTGTATGTGTGTGTGGGTAAATGGGTGTGATCACTGCTGGGTGTGGAGGAAGGGGAGGTGCCAACGATACCACCGTGGGCCTGTAGACGGGGTTCCCACAGAACAGATACGCCCCCATATCCTCGGAAAGTCAGAGATGTTCAGCGCTTTGTGTACCAACAAAAAGGGCGGCGGCTTTGTCTTCTTGGCCCAGCCCCAGTTCTACGCTGCATGACTATCGATGTAAATGTCTGTCAGGATGCTGACATTTTTATCTCAAATGCTACCGCATGTCAGGTTCGTGTTAAAATGCGTTCCGTTCCGTTGCGACCGTACAGGTATTACCTCTCGGGGAAGAGTTTGGCGGCTTGTGACCAGCTGCGGTAGGTGGGGATCATGTGGCAAGGTCCAGGGTCAGGCCGTAGCGGGCGCTGCCCTGGCTACTTCAGATGCAGATGTATTCTCCTTCTCTATTGGCTGGTAGAATTACAATGGCTCTGTACGGCAAAGTGAAATGAAATCTTCCCCGTGATTAGAGTGAAAATGAAGGATCCTGTTTATGCCCAAGCCATGTTAAATGGCACCAGGCCGAGCCTTTGCATACCAATGAGCCAAGCACCGAGCCTATGAAATAATTCATCCATCTGCATCGCCCTGCTAACGTCACTTTAAATCGGAGAGCCGCAGCCTTCCGCACTGACCCATGCTGAAACAAAATGGAGGGGCAGAAACCATGCAGAGCCACTCAACAAAGGCCTGGTGGGCTGTGCAATAGCATTGGCCGCCTGTTAATACCGGGGTTGGAAACGTATGAAATTACACTAGAAGTAGAAGTAGAATCGGGTACATTTTGTGCTCCAATTATCCAACTTGGCAATTGCTTTGAAAGGTCCACAGTGTCCTGTGGAAACCGATAGGTCAGAGCCATGTCACACTCAGTAGGTGGGTTGGTGGCTCCCACTGCTACAGTGTCTAGATGAAGACATTTGTCCAGCTACAGGCGGTATATCACCAAACACACCCTGCGCCGGTCCAACGAGGTCAAAGTACAAAGGGCCAGGGTTGGCTAACAGGTCTAGCACAGGTCAGAGGTCAACCTATTCCACGGGAAGCGCGTCTCTCTCACCTCTCATCCCCAAAAGGAACTCAGCCCCCCAACGAGGTAACAGCCCAACCCCTCCTCCCTGTGCGCCCCTGAGACACCAACATCCCTCCTGGTGGGCGGCGGGTGCATCAAGTTGGGTCACCAAGAGCCCCCAGAACAAACCGGCCAGGTTGGTACTGTCACAGAGCAGGATGGAGCCCTGAGGGGAGGGGCAGCATCGAAATGAGCAAATGTGAATTTCACCCACTGAGACAACTAGCCATTAGCAAAACTAGCCCTGTTAGTAAAGACACAGTCAACCTCAACATCTGCAGCCTCTGCTTTAGAAAACCACAATGGACAGTTACATACAGGTGACCTTATAGGCCAGATTCGCGAACACAAATCAAGCCTAGTACTGGACTGAATAACCAAGTTAAATGGAAAACTCCATTGACCTTGCTTTTTAAGTCCAAGACTAGGCTTGGAGTTAATCCTTGTCCATGAAACCGGCCTTAAGTTTATCACTTTAATCAAAGACTTTTAACCGTAGTTGGTCAAAAGGTTCTTTCAAATGTAATGTAAAAATGTAATAGTATATCCCAGCAAACGGCACACATCCCACTGACTTTGACCCATCCTCGGCGGTCCTACTGACACATCCTGGTCTACCCTGCTGGATTCAGAGGAGCTCCAACACACTGACAATGAATGAAAGGTGGAACGGTTCAGTGTCGTCTCCTACACTCAGTCACGATTGACCTGTCAAAGAACGAGTTTAAAACAAAGCAATGGAGTTAAAACCACCGATGCATCAAATCTAAAACCTCCTTCCCCTTGTCTGTCCAATCGACCATTGATAACGTCTCTCTTCCCAGACTCTGACCCTTCGTCAGACAGAGATGGGTGCTGATCCCGGCCAACCAGGAACAAGGTTAAGGAAAACATTTACACAGAGAGAGATGGGTCCTAATCCTAGCCATCCGGGCCTGCCGCTTAGCCCTTCGTGAGGGTGCAGGCACAAGGTTAAGGAAAACATTTACAAACTGTTTCTACACCTGCACTTTATTTGAGGTGAAGAAATATAGAGCAAAACAGCAAAGGACAAGGACAATTCACTCTAAATACCTAAACGGGAGAATGTTAAGACGTTTTAGCGTGGGCTGTGCATATGCATACACAACATGTTGGGGCTAGGACCCCCTGCTAGGGCTAGGCACGACAAAGCCTTACTAACAGGAATACCTCTGGGATCACTAATGATTCATTAGCTTGTGTCATTAAGTGAGGCAAATGTCACCCTAGCTTCCTGGAGGGGCCACGGTGGATAACGTTCTATAAACAAGGTAAAACCTGACATCTAGTGGCCAAACGCTAAAGTACAACTGTCTCCCTAGCTGTCTTTCACCTGCTACATACGGTACATTAGTTAAAACACATGATCGTCCTTTCTACTATCAATATCAAATCAAAGATGTGCAGAACTACAAAATGTACATTTAAACTTTGCGTCATTTAGCAGATGCTATTATCCACAGTGACAATAAGTACAGGGACATCCCCTGGAGCAACTATAGGTTAAATTAAAGTGCCTTGCTCAAGGGCACAATGACATTTGATCCACTCAGGAATTGAATCAGCAACATTCCAAATACGATTGTGACTCCTTATCCATTGAGCTGTCTGCAAGCCTTGTACACTACAATACAACTGCAAGAGAGATAATAATCTACTCAAGAGATGCTACATTACAGTTAACATGAGGAGGAGGTGACCTTTGACCTGGGAGCGCCACTCACCTTGACAGCATTGAATTTTGACTGTTAAAAGTGAACAAGCATAATGTTCACCATAATGGTGATACTGGATATGTTTTGCACTTTAGTAGTCTGGTGGAGGCATGACAGTTTACTGACAGTTTTTACGTTGCACAAAGGATAACATACCTTTTGTGGAAAAATACAAAGATGTATAAATATATATGTTTTTACTATGCTGGTTGTACGTTTGACAGTACATAAACATTCTTAATACACATTATTTTTCTTTAAACATAAGCAACTTAATGAAATAAAACATGAAGGTTACAGATTGTTCTTGAAAGTGTCCTTACCAAGCCTCCAGAATATCAGTTTGGTTTTGAGCCGAGGTTCTGGATTTCAAGACTCATCCATGAGCCTGCCACTGGATTATTTGAAGATCATAGGACTTTCAATAACCCATATTCATTCACTTCAGCATTTCTCTCCTTTGACTAGCATTGGACTTATGTATATCTGTATTTCTATGTTGCTATAAGCTGAGATGCAGACCAGTGCTGGCCATCTGGGGTGTTCAGACCGGACTCCCTCAGAGTGTGAGGAAACGGAGCTTGGTTTGTAAAACATTCTGAGGGGAGTGACGATCGAGAGATGGCATCAAGCACACAACTTACTGAAGAAGCTTAACTGGGGACACTCATTCATCCATGCCTACGCGTGAACACACACACCGCGTGAACACACACACACCGCGTGAACACATGAGCACCACATGAACACACACGCACATACAAAGGCACACCTGTCAGTCTGTTTCCACTGTGTGAGCACGAGCAAAGAAGTCTGGCCCTGCCTCGCCCGCTCTGTGTGTGGTAGCTCATGCCTGTTTCATCCAACGACATCTATTCAGTCCCTTTTTTCTCATCTACAATCCTGAAATAATGGCATGAGCAAACGCATGTGGGCACATGCACATTGTTTCTCCCTCTTTGATTTTCTTTTTCTCTCTCATGCCCTCCTACGTCCCTCACTCTCTACTCACTTCCTTTCTCTCGCTCGGTCCCTCCCTCGCTCACACATATGCAGGACTGAACATGCCGGTTGCCTGAATCTAACCCCTGTGGCTTTGGTGGTCTGTGGCCACAGACCTCCATCTGTCCCGGCGCTACCAATAGTTCCACAGAGGCAGAGGAGATTCTTCTCACTTTTTCTCTATGTTCAGTTTTGTCTGCTATCTAGACTAACAGACTTCCTGAAGTATGAAAGCTTAACGTGTCACGGCATGTCTTTATTGCTTTCTGTGTTTTTGTGTCGTGAAAGACCTTAGCCGTAAAGGTGTGTTTCTGTGTTCTGCCTCACTTGTTTCCAAGTGTTTCGTCCTCGAGGTGAGGGAGGGGCCAAAGACCTCTGCAGGAGATTCCTCGTTGTCCCGGGGTGTTGGTCTGTGACGTCCATTCCCAGGGAAGTCTGTCACATATAAAGATTTAATTAAAGTGCACTTTGCTCCAGAGTGGTCCAGTCTCAGTGGGCCATTCCTTCCACACAGCTTGTCTAAAATGAATTAGATTGGGGCTTTTGGTGGCGGAACCTCAATGGACCTTGGGCGAAATCGTCTGTCTGTGAATGCAGGCATCTCAGAGGACACTTTATTTTTCTACACTTGAGGTTTGTTGTCTTTTGTGACTATTATCCCATTCACCATTTTCTTTCATGCAGCTGAGCCCCTGCTAAAAAAAACTCTTTGTGCTTTCTCCATGAATGCGGCGAATGTGTTCATGGCAGGTAGCCCTTATAGCAAGTTAATCTTCCGAAAGAGCCCCATACAAGTATTTTTAAATTCTCCCTTGGCCACTGAGCACCGTCATCAATCGGGCACTTTTCTCTTTTGTGGGATGTGCCCACTTGCGTGAATGTAAAGACTGGTCTGTGACAATGGTTGCCAAGTGTGGTGGAGTAATCACGTTCTGGGGAAAACACAAGTAATTACTTCTAAACTGTTTGGTCTCTGGAGACAAACGCCATTGTAGCAAGAGGAAGACGTGAATGGGTGCTATACAGGGGCAGTGTTGTGACACTCTTTCTGTGAATATCCTGTTTATCTGTTTGTTTATAGATAAAGCTCACATTAGACACAGCTCTTCGACAGCACAGTGATAGGGGGCATGTTGTGTGTGTCTCTGTCTTTGTTTGTGTGTCTGCATGTGTACGCGCATATGTATGAGTGTGTTAATGTTAGGGTTAGGTTTAACGTTAAGGTTAGGGTTAGGAAACGTAGATTCTTAGTTTTTTTTCAGTTCCCCATAATGATAAGAATTCTGCGCATGTGTGTGTTTGTTTCCCTGTCTGTTAACAACAAAGAGAAACTAAGCACCTGTTCACTTTTGACTCTGAATTGCCTTTCAGTTACTATGTGTCTAGTTGTTCTAATGAATTTTCATTGTAAAATGTATTTTGCATTAATGTTTTATGCATCAAAGAGCTCTCTTAGCTATCCAGTATGCATTGTACATTTTTGAGGGAGGCATTGCAGCAGGTTTTAAAGTCATTTGTTGAATAAAATCAAGTAGTTGAATGTATTAAGCGGGTGTATGGCCAGGGAATCCTGATCTTAATGGTTAACATATCAGTGGTTTATGAAAGGAATGTTATATGGACCACTAGATGGCAGTATTTACCACCTAATTTCTTTTTTTTTCTGGGGATTTTCTACCTAGGACAGCGGGAGGTGGAAGCCTGGGAGACAGGTAGGGGGAGACAGAGAGGAAGGGCACTGACCGTCTGCCAACCCGGGGCTCAAACCAGTGTCGGTAGGGGGCTTGTGAGGAACTGTTGTGACCAAGTTGGGAACCCTAAACACCAGAGGTATTCCAGCTCTGCCATCTGTTTTCTGAGGGTAAAATAGATTCTAGTCAATAAATTGACTGTGCCCTAGAACATTACTTTCTTCTGTATTAAGAGAAGCTTCACAGATACTGGGCAGTCAGATTTTCATGTTTGACAAGCTATTATAACACAGAAGATTTGACAGCCTGCCCTATATTTTTCTGAGTAAAGCATGGTTCTGTGTCCATGGCTTTGTTTCGACAGCATTTTGGAAATAGCTCTTAAAAGAACAAACAGAATAACAAGACATTTTTTATTTACTCACCTATTTATTAGTAACATACAACACCAAAGCCAGTTAAAGATGTCCCTGATAAGATGTATTATGAACTCAGCCAATGATGATGAACATACATTGAAAAATGTCTTTCAAATAATTTGTCTCAGTGGGACCATGTGAGACCAGTCTATATGATTTGATGTTATCATGCCAAAACCTTTGATTGGCTGATAGTTCTTCAATTCAACTGTCTACAGGTAAGGTTGGGACAAAAAAACGTCTCATTTCTTCTGTCTCTTTATGTGTCACATCTCTCTTCTATATATTTGAAAAATATCTCACTATGATCTCCAATTACATCCAAAATACATTCAAAACAAAGAAAATTATGTTACAAGTAAAAAGGGCACTGAATGGTGCAGGTAATGTCACTTCCTTGCCGTTAGCTGCTTCATTTAGACCATGTGTTTGATTAACTGGACTGTGGGACTGAAAGTGTATTTAGTATATGAGGTGCAGATCAGACTGCAGGACAGATGGAACATTTAAAAGGATGATTTGAGATTTTGAAATCTAAGCTGTTGTCTTCTTACCCAGATTCAAATCAACATCTGAAACCATTTTTATGATTCTTTATGCTGTACACAGAGTACAGACCAATCTGTTGCTATCATGAAGCATGAACTTCACTCAAGTGAAGTTGCTGAGAGACTTTGAGACCTACTCAGCTCACTAATCAAAAGCATTGAAATAAACTGCTACATAGCTGGCGGGTTGGCTGTTTATAATAATAAAAATGTATACACAATACAAAATTGTTGTTTTATAAATTCATTTTTTTACTAGACATGAGCTACATTCACTTCTTCACTCATGGACCTTTTTTTGCAGGAGCTGTGCATAGTCCAGTCACGTTTTATTTCCACGCCTTTGATGAGTGCACAAAGTACAGCAGTTCTCCAAGACTTCCAGCAACTGCGCTAAGCTAATGGTTCATGCTACCAACAATCACAGAGAATCACAACAATGGTATCCACGTGTTCTGAATCTGGTAGCTAGGACAACATATTTAATACTATATATTTTGCTTTGACCATGTGATGGCCTAAGGTAGATTTTAGACCATTTTAACTGCACTGTTGCAGTCTCTCTGTCCTGGAGGCTCCTCAATCATCTCTGTCCTCTAGATGCTCCTAAAACATCTGTCCTCTAGATGCTCCTTAAACATCTGTCCTCTAGATGCTCCTAAAACATCTGTCTGCTGAATGCTTTGCAAACATCTCTGTCTGCTGAATGCTTTGCAAACATCTCTGTCTGCTGAATGCTTTGCAAACATCTCTGTCTGCTAGATGCTTTTCAAACATCTCTGTCTACTAGATGCTTTTCAAACATCTGTCTGCTGAATGCTTTTCAAACGTCTCTGTCTACTAGATGCTTTTCAAACATTTCTGTCTGCTGAAAGCTTTTCAAACATCTCTGTCTACTAGATGCTTTTCAAACATCTCTGTCTGCTGAATGCTTTTCAAACATCTCTGTCTACTAGATGCTCCTCAAACATCTCTGTCTGCAAACCTAGATGCTCCTCACACTTCTCTTTCTGCTAGATGCAATATATTTTGCCTCTTGGTGATGTCGTCTGGAAACACTATGTCAACTTTCACTGCTATTCTGATGACACACGGCTGTAAATTTCAGTGAAAACGGGAGAAGCCCCAAAATTGAACACCCTGGAAGCATTTGTTTTGGATATAAAGAATTGGCTGACAGAAAATTATTTAAACTCTGAAAAAACAGAAATGCTCATTTTAGGTCCCAAGAAACAAAGAGACCTGCTGTCAAATATGGCAATTTCAATTCAATCAATCCGAACATCCTCATCACCAACTGGTCACTCTCTGCCTACCCCATCTCACATGTTTCTGGATAAATGACTTTTACCGCCAACCGGCCCCAGACAGTGAGACTCGGTCCCCACCTCTCCTCCATTCGTACGCTGAGCACCAGCTTCCCACAGGGCTGTGTGCTGAGCCCCCTCCTGTACAGACAACATCACAGCAGTCATTAAGAAGGTTCAACAGCGGCGACACTTCCTGCGGGTCCTCAGGACGTACAACCTGGACTCGAACCTGCTGCTGACCTTCTACCGCTCATCCATCGAGAGCCTGCTGACGTACTGTGTCACAGTATGGTATGGCAGCTTCACCGTGGAAGACAAGAAGAGGCTTCAGAGAGTATTAAACACAAAGCACAGAAGATCATTGGCTGCCCTCTCCCCTCCCTGATGGACATTTTACACCTCCCACTGCCTCAGTAGAGCAAAAACTGATCAAGGACAGCTCCCACCTATTTGATGTGTTTAACCTCCTGCCCTCAGGGAGGCACTAGAGGTACTGAAGAACAGTATTTTTCCAAAAGCCATAACCACTTTGAACTCACACATGCACTGACTTCACTGACTTCACAGTCCAACCCCTCAAACCCCAGACTTTCTTCTACCCCCCCGTACTGTGCGATATTTAATATTCAATACTATTGATAATACTATTTTTTGATTTGATTTATTTAATTGTATCAAAAATGCCTTACATACATGAAAAGACATCAAATACAATTGAGGATAAAAACATAATAAAGTCCAGGACTTATTTCCATTGTTGTCCTCAACATATAACATCAGGACAAGACACTTACAGAGTGTGTGATAATCAATGACATAACATAAAAGCATTTTTTTATAAATAAAATAAAAACAGTACCTTCCCCCCTGCTCTATTCCGCTATCCTCTCTATTAACCAGGCATTGATTCTCTTTCTGAAAGAGTTCATGCTGGAAATGACTTTAATTTGCCAGTCTAACTGGTTCCACTGAACTGCCGCTATATAGGCAAACAATCCTTTCCCTAACACTGTCTTAGATTTATAAGGACACAGGTCTGATATGCTGCTACGGGTGTAAATATTGTGTGTCCTTTACCTTAGTAATAACACACTACAAAAAAATTGGGACACTACCAAACAATAATTTATGGATCATGGTCAGCATTGACATAATAACACGTGACTCAACAGGGAGCTAGTTCAGCTCAACAAATTGTGACCTACCTATATGAAACCTATGGCCCACGTTCAGAATAACTCTTATTCTTTTATTCTGTGCTGTTTGCAGCCTCCCTTTTAGTCAGTTTGTTAGGCCTTTAAACCAGGAAGTACATGTAAATTAAAATTTGTAAAAAATTAAGGCATTAGCTAAAATGATAATTGTTGACATATCTAAAAATGTGGAATTTCTGGCTAAAAACTTGGTGAGCCCAGTGACTTTACTCAGGACTTTATTAGCCATATTTCTGCCATCCAAGTCGTTTTCGATGCATCCTAGGTATTTTACTGACGCTTTTGCACTGACCAAAATATTATTCAAAGTGACCCTAAATTCCGAGCATTGATTCAATCTATATTTTAGGCCGAACAAGATGGTCTTACCAAAATGTAGGGACAGCATATTGTCAATCAGCCAGTTGTTTACAGATGATAGCTCAGAGCTGATTGTACTCTCTAGAGTGGATTGGTGTTCATATGAACACGAGTCTGCCATATCATTAATATATGTCTAAAAAAAAGGACGGTCCGAAAATGCTTCCTTGTAGAACGCCACATTCCACTACACTAGGGTCAGACAGCACTTGCCCTAAGACCATTAATTGTTCCCTCCCTGACAGGTAAGACCTAAACCACCTGCTTTTGGAAGATCTAATAACACCATTCCGCAGAGATTTTCATTAACTATTACCCTGCGTATGTTTAAATATGTAGATAGCGTCTCAGAACTGTGCACCTTACCCCCCCCTTTTGTTTTTACACTACTTATTTTATTCCATGTTGTTAATTTTCCGTACATGTTGGCACTGGAAAATGAGTTGCAAATTAATTATTTAAAAATCATACAATGTGATATTCTGGATTTTTGTTTTGGATTCCGTCTCTCACAGTTGAAGTGTACCTATCATCAAAATTACAGATCTCTACATGCTTTGTTAGTAGGAAAATCTGCTAAGTCAGCAGTGTATCAAATACTTGTTCTCCCCACTGTACAGTGGGGGAAAAAGGTATTTAGTCAGCCACCAATTGTGCAAGTACCCATTTTTTCTCCTCCGCCTAATTGGTCACGGGACTCATGTCCAACGCCACAACTCCTTTAACGGGTCCGAGATGGTGAAGGGCGCTCACATGATTCCTTCAACCACCACAGAGTTGCTGAGCCAGAAAGATTACATATTCACCAAATATACTTTGCGACTGAACTCACAGGCACTCGATCTACATCACAGGTGTCAAACCGGTTCCACGGAGGGCCGAGTGTATGCAAGTTTTCGCTCTTACCTTGTACCTGACTGATTGAATAGCTTACTAATTGGTTAAGATCTCCCCTCACCTGGCAGTCTAGTTCTTAATTGGGCTCTAATTGAAAGGAAAGACCAAAAACCAGCATACACTCGGCCCTCCATGGAACCGGTTTGACATCCCTGATCTACATGATGCAATGTACATTTTCTGACTTTTTTTCTCCCTTACCAGAGAAGCCGTGATCAGGATCGAACCTGTGATCACCAAAACGTACTGGTAGTTGTCCTGCAAGGCAGCCGACTTATTTCCACTAATCCGTGCTACCATCGGAAAAGGAGATTCAGCTGCAAATAATGAGTGGTAGATTGTCTATGTGGGTTCATCATAATAGTGAGAAATATGTACAATATATTAATATTGACCTGTTTGTATGTCCCCCAAACATTTTCACACTGATTCAGGAGCCCAGGTGGCATGCCAATATGGATTTTACAGCCTTATTCTTTATGGTTTACATGCATTTACCCATTATAAATAAAAAATAAACATATGTTTTTGTATTTTCTGGGAAATATATGACATATTACATCAGGTCAATGACTCAGAATGTTGTATTTCATTTATTCATCTTGTAGACAAGAGTCTTCTGAATTCAAAACTATAAGGCACTTCACTGTAGAAAGTATGACCTTTCCAGAGGCCAAAAGGTTAAACTTGTGCCAGGTGGACATAAACCCACTCTTAGCCATTGAAGTGTTAAGAGCAAGTAAACACTTACTGCCCGATAGATAGGCTTAAACGACTGTCTTATAGGTGGCCTAAGACTTTTGCACAGTTAAACAGATTCTGCTTTAGAACACAATTAGATTTGCAGGATTAGACTGCTAGTTGAAGGGCACTTGTGGATAAACCAAGGGATAGTGCAATAAGGAGGAAGAAGAGAAACGTCTTGGTCCACCACAATCATTTATTATTATTTGTTATTATTATTTATTATGCATTCAGTCTGTCAAGGAGTGCATACTCAGCATTTCTATGTACTTGTTAGGCCTTTGATTCTGCAAAGACTGATTTGTTAAAGAAAAGCACATCGACTAAGCTGACGGGATGCGGGAACATTATTTGAAGTTCGTCTGGCTTAACACCAATACTTCCCTTAACCGGCTGAAACTATGTGCGACAGACACTCGTAACCTCAAGGATTTACAGTGTCATTGAGAGAATGTTTACTAGCTGAATTACTGCTTTGTATGTTTTTTGCACGAAAGGCTGGGTCCATCACCAGGCCTCACGCCATCCAGAAACCTACACAAAGGGGTGTCAGAGAAAGGCCTGAGAAATAACCAATGACTCAGGTTCCTTGGTATTTACACTTTGCCTCTGCAGGTATAGTGGCTCAAGTCTGCAATTAATAGCAACCTTCTACCTCCAAGCAGTGATAATTAGAAAAGACTGAACAATCATTCAATTAATGAATTATTATTAAGTTGTGAATTGGCATCTCTGTTGTACTGGCTATATGAGTTCTAACTAGACATTAGCCATACATTACTCCAACAGACACTCCAGCATATGTGGAATGTTAGCACACATGCATACTAAAGCATTACAATCAAACAGAAACATTAAGGCATTCAAATATGTTGCTAATGTTTATTATTATTACCAATACCCATATTTACATGAAGCTTAACTACTTTGCACTCCCTCCAAATTAACTTTTAATCTCTGTACATAGTAATTATTATTCATACCCTTAAGTATTTATTCCAAGTGTAACTGTTTTTTTTACGTTTCCATCTATTTATCTCTCACTTTTGTAAATCTGCATGTTTTAAAAAAAGCCTGTCAGTGAGTACTTCGCTATTACTCTATACTTGTTGTTAAAAGGCTTGATGAACAATACATTTCTTTAGATTTAATGTGGATTCAAACGCTGTGGACGCTACAGTTAAATTGGATTGTGCCAAAGATCTTAGCTGCTTCTGTTAACTCAAGGATTTCTGGTTCTGCATGACAATTGGTCTGCATGAATGATTCTGAGTCACATGACCTGCCAAGATATCAGGGGTTTATTTTTATTCTGGTTTCCCTGTAGTTGGTTCAGGACTTTTTCTTTGTTGACCGAATTTGAAAAATATTTTCAATGATAATAGTTGTTTGATAGGTACTCAACTAGAAGATATTATTTAGCCCTATTAAATAGAAAAGTTTGTTGTATATTTGGCCATCAGTTAAACAGATTTGCACACACAATGATGTTTTGACATGCAATTTGTAACTAAAATGGGAGCAATGGTCAAATAACATCATCACTCTACCCAAATGGTAAAGCTACTAAAAAAACACACTTTCACCGCTAATCCAATTAAAATTTCAGTATAAAAAAACATTAAGACAAATAATCACCTTTAACAATAAAAGATCAATCATCAGAGATTTAGACTGCACCAGTTCGCTAAGGTCACTCTGGACACCATTCCATGACAACGATGTACATCTCTTTGCTATGAGATGGAACTGGTTGTCACTCTCACTGTGTCTTCTGAAACAATATTGTTTGCAAAGTGTAATGTTTCAGTATATGTAACTGGACCAAGTGTAATATTATACACATTTACATCTATTTTCTGCATTTCAATTAACATTCTTATTTACAGTTATTTAATAAACAGCTGTTATTCAACACACTTGGGATTTTAACTGAAAATGTTTATGGAATACAAGTGTCAATAACAGATTTCACCTAAAGTTAATCTTAGTAATCTAAACTCTAAACCATTCAGGTGGGCTCTAGTTTAGTCACAGCCATAAGTGCACATAGATGTGCCCACAGCTATTCTCACAAACTTTCTCTCGTAAGGATAACACGCAAATCACATTAATTAAGGAATAATACATCCACCACTACAAAAAAAGATTACGAATTTGCTGATATACGTAAATGAAATGATCAGCGACAGAACACTGTAATAGCTATCTTTACTGTCACAAACATTGTTGTTTAGATGCCCAAATCATATTTTCTAGTTAAATTAACAAATGTGATCAGGTCAGGGAACATATCATTTTAAGTGGACTGAATGTGTACAACAATGTAGCCTACTACTGATTAGAAGCTCTCACAGCGCAGGTGTCGTCGGTTATATGACAATCTGGAATATATTGTGTAGGCTAACCCACCGTCAATACGGCGAGTAGGCTATACCACTGTAAAATGTCATAGTCCGTTACATAACAATTGTTTGATCCGTTTTGAAAATCGACAATATGAGGGCAGTCGAGGTTGTGCTTGTCACCTAGTCCAAATAACAATCCCCAGCTGAGTGAAGCGATTGCAGCTTGGGCAGTGGGGGGGCTGCTGACATTGACGATACAGCGGTGCCTAAAATGGGAGCGCGGCGAAGAGGTGAGAATTGAAAATATCAATGGGGAAACCAGAGCACTGGTGCTGAGGAGAACGAGAGCGGAGCACCAACCAATCATTCAGCATCTCGACCGAACGCGCTGCCGAACAAAGAATATATATTTCAAGGTAAAACGTTTAATCTCAGTTTTACTGTACATGTGTGTGTGTTTTGTCAACAGTTATGCGCAGACGACACAAAATCAATTGAATTGGAGCACCGGTAAAGAATAATGAACAATGCAATTTCGGTGGGGGTTGTTTGAATCGTTTCCCTTGTATCGATATCTGTATAAAAAGCAAGTGGGTTATCAACGTGTAATGCTGTTGTTGATTTTTGTATGTGTTGACAGATTATGAAATGCACAGACGCTCAGTGATACATGCACAACGTAGCTGCTATAAAGAACTATTGCCATAGTGGTATATGGAACCTTTCAGGTCAACTGTATGTTTGCAATTCTTTCAGCTATATTAAGGAAATTAAAATTAAATTAAATTGAAATAAAATGGATTTAACACTGTAGTTGTCCAGATTTAGTATACAGGCCTGATGTGTTGGGATGTTTGAAAGCAGATTAATGTTGAGCTTGTGCTTTTTTCCTCTCTGTCATCCCCTCGTTTAAAAATGAAAAACCAACTGACAGATGAAAAGGGATCTCTGAGGCTTCTCTGGAGACGGTGGAGCCCGTTACATATGCTGACTCCCCCAGCCCACCAGCTTCAGCATGCCTACCTCCGAGGTGTTCGGTGTGGCCAGTAATTCTAGCACCGTGCCCTGGGACCCTGGTTCCCCTAATCGCCCTGGCTCCACAGACTGGCCATCCGTGGCCAACAGCGCAGTGAAGATGGTGCTGATCTCGGTCATCGTGTGCGTGTCACTGTTCGGCAACGTGGTTGTGCTCTTGGTGTTCCAGCGGAAACCGCAGCTCCTCCACGTCGCCAACCGCTTCGTGCTCAACCTCCTCCTGGCAGACCTGCTCCAAACTGTGCTGGTCATGCCCTTCGCCATCGTGGCCACCGTGCCAGGCATGTGGCCCCTGGATGCCCGCCTCTGCCAGGCGTTGGTCGTGCTGATGCATCTGTTTGCCTTCGCCGGAGTGAACACCATCATCGTGGTGTCAGTCGACCGCTACCTGGCCATCATCCACCCGCTGTCTTACCCCACCCGAATGACCCCTCACCTGGGCACCAACCTCATCGCCTGCACCTGGGTGCTAAGCCTCCTCCAGAGCACTCCCCCGCTCTACGGCTGGGGAGCAATAGACTTTGACCGGAGGCACAATGTGTGCTCTGTCGTATGGTCCTACAGCCTGTCCTACTCAGCCCTGGTGTCCACCTTCTCCTTTTGGCTGCCTGTACTCATCATGCTTGGCTGCTACTGGATGGTTTTCAGGGCGGCTAGGAGGCAGAACGCCCTAGTGCACCCTATTCAGACCCACTCACACCCCCAGCCCAATCAGGCCCCAGCCCCCTCCCACTCCTCTTGCCCCAGCAGCCCACAGTGTCCACCCCAACAGGCACCCCCGCCCCTGGACTCCTTCTCTGCCGGGGGGTACCCAATCAGGGGCAGGCACAGACGTTTCCACTACCACTGCAAGGCAGCATGGGTGGTATTTGTCATCATGGCCTCGTACATCCTGAGCATGGGTCCGTACAGCGTCCTAAACACAGTGTCCATCCGCTCCAGTGCTGCTGTTCCCCCCTGGCTGGCCTCCATGGCACTGGTCCTGTTCTTTCTCCAGTGTTGCCTCCACCCCTACATCTATGGCTACATGCACCGAAGCGTGAGGAAGGAGTTCCTGGCCCTGCTCTGCGGCCCCATCTGCAGGCAGGGCCGTCCCAGCCACACCTCAGCGCAGGACAGCTGCTTCACCGTGACCGAGGGACGCTCTATGTATCCTCACCTGCCCAATCTGGCTACACGTGTCTGCCCCCTCCGCACCTGGGAGGAGGGCACCACCACCGAGGCTACCTCGTCCTCCCCCACCATGGACCGGAGGTCCAGGGACAGCCGCAAAGAGACGGCCAGCCTGAGCTCCGAGAGAGAACTTACCATCCACACCACCGTAAAGTAGGACAGGGTTGCGAGAAACAGGCGAGGCCTGTCGTTCACGTGCCAATGTCCCCTCCAATGAAAACATTTTGGTTCAGTTTTGTTTGACTGAAACAGGTGTGTCTTCTAGTTTACAGGGTCGTTCAGTTTGGCAAATAATTATGGTTGTCTTTTTTAATGCCTAGATTTTCTGACTAATGCTTAACATATTTCAAGAGAAGTAACTGTGACCAGAGTCACAATGTTTCTTGAAAAGCTATTGTTTGTTCTCCTGTCATTATTTAAATACACATCTACGGTGCATTGGGAAAGTATTCACAGCGCTTCACTATTTCCACATTTTGTTGTGTTCACCCTTATTCTCAAATGAATTACATTAATTATTTCCTTCAAAATACTACAAACAATACCCCACAATGACAATGTGAAATAAGTGTATTTACATAAGAATTCACAACCTCTGCTCAATACTTTGTTAAAGCACATTTGGCAGCAATTACAGTCTCAAGTCTTTGTTAGTATGAAGCTACAATATCTTCTCCCATTCTTCTTTGCAGGACCTCTCAATCTCCATCAGGTTGGATGGGGAGCATCAGTTCAGAGCCATTTTCAAATCTTTCCGGAGATGTTTGATCGGGTTCAAGTTTGGGCTCTGGCTTGGCCACTCAAAGACATTCACAGAGTTGTCCTGTAGCCAGTCATTTGTTATCTTGGCTGTGTGCTTAGGGTTGTTGTCCTGTTGGAAGATGAACCTTCACCCCAGTCTGAGGTCCAGAGCACTCTGGAGCAGGTTTTCAGCAAGGATGTCTCTGTACATTGCTGCATTCATCTTTCCCTAAATCCTGACTAGTCTCCCAGTTCCTGCCGCTGAAAAACATGCCCATAGTATGATGCTGCCACCACCATGCTTCACTGTAGGGATGGTATTGGCCAGGTGATGAGAGGTGCCTGGTTTCCTCCAAACATGATGCTTGCCATTCAGGCCATAGAGTTCAATGTGTTTCTCATGGTCTGGGAGTCCTTCAGCTGCTTTTTGGCAATCACCAGGTGGCCTCTCGTGCCTTTCTCTGATGAGTGGCTTCCGTCTGCCTACTCTACCATACAGGCCTGATTGTGTCTGCAGAGATGGTTGTTCTTCTGGAAAGTTCTCCTGTCTCCACAGAGAAATGCTGGAGCTTTGTCATCGAGTTCTTGGTCACCTCCCTGACTAAGGCCCTTCTCCCCCGATCGCTCAGTTTGGCCGGGCAGCCAGCTCTAGTAAGAGTCCTGGTGGTTCCAAACTTCTTCCATCTACAGATGATGGAGGCCACACACAGGCTCATTGGGACCTTCAATGCTGCAGATATTTTTTTGTACCCTTTTCAGGATCTGTGCTTTGTTGCAATCCTGTCTCGGAGGTCTACAGACAATTCCTTGGACTTCATGTCTCAGTTTGTGCTCTAACATGCACTGTTAACTGTGGGACCTTATATAGACATGTGTGCCTTTCCAAATCATGTCCAATCAACTGAATATACCACAGGTGGACTCCAATCAGGTTGTGGAAACATCTCAAGGATGATCAGTGGAAACAGGATTCACCTGAGCTCAATTTTATGTGTCATGGGCTCAGGCTTTGAATACTTATGTACATGTGCTTTATTTAATATATATATTTTTTAAGTTTGTTAAGATTTCAAACACACTTTATTCACAATGTGAATTTTGAGGGAAATAATATAATTTTGAGGGAAATAATACATCAATTTCAGAATAAGGGTGTAACATAACAAAATGTGGAAAAAGTGAAGCGCTGTAGGATGCACTGTACTAGAGCGCTACACATGGTCACAGGTGTGTATTTATATAACATTGTTGGACATGATTGTTTTTACATGAAAAATAGTGGGGGGGAGTTGAAATTTTATTATTTATTTTCAACCCACAAAGCAAAATCGCTTTCACACCGCCAAGAAAATGATCACATCTTTTCACATCAGCCTGAAATAACAAGCCACAAGTGTATGACTATTTGACTGTTTTAATTGTAAAACAACACAATGGTGACCACTTATTATGCAGTCAGAAGCCTTATTAGAATTTTTAAACTCTCACCCTGGTGCAGTACTATTGTATACAGAGGTAAGAAGTAAAAGTACTCAGCTGGGTTCACCTGTTTTGAGAAGTCCCTAAATAAAACACAAGTGACCGGGTAATAGGAGTTTATTACTACCTATTCACCACAATTAATCATTATTTTACTTAATTTTATAGATCACTGATTAATTTTGAACTGTCTTTACCGGTAAAATTGGTTTAAATTAGGAACTTCCCAAAATGTGAACACAGCAGCACCCATAAAAATAATTTTACATGTATTCTGCCACCTCTGGTTGTATACTGTACTTCTTAAAAGAGAAAGGCAAGAAAGTTTATTGAAAGGGACCAAAAATGACAAGTTATTTATGTAATTCATAAAACTGTCATTAGCACCAAGATGATTACTACTAGCTAGCTTTCAAAAGCACATCTGACCTTCTGTATTTTTTAAACAATGTCTCATAAACCCACAATTATTTGTGCTCCATAACTCAGAGCAAACAGCCTGCAAGTGCAACCAATAAACTCAGGATGTTATTGGGACTATCGAGGGCCCATGCCTGTCCTTGAAACCACTTGAGCAGGTGAACACCACTTTCCCTGGCCCTCTATAGTCCGTTGCCCTTTCAAAACACATCGTCAGTGAGCTTCTCGTGGGTTATTGACGGATCTCCACCACTACCAAATGGACTTCACAAGATAGCCTTCTGAGTGGTGCAGTGTTTGTGTGTGCAACATGTTTGTGTGCAACGGAGATGAAAGCTATCAAATCCCGCTCTTACCTGAATACATCACAGTAGGTCTCCACAGACTACATATAACAGTTTCGGTGAAGAATAGTTTATATTAGTAGTATACCATATCAGCATTGGTGTTACTTTATCTTTGCACTTTATCATAGTATCGTGCATGAAGCCAAACAATCAGTCGATGAATCAGTTAATATCATGTACTGTAAACCGAGTAGTATAGATTTTTATCTGGAGACAAACATGGAGATTCTAAGATATTAAACCTCTAAAATGTTCAGTATGGAAACAAGAAATGTGCACAGATTGATTGGAAAATGTATTCCTTAAAGCAGTGGTCACCAATCCAGGTCCTGGAGATCTACCATCCTGTAGGTTCACTTCAACTGCAAATAATGTAGCCTCATTCAGCTCCCCATTCATCTAATTAGTGGGATCAGGTGTGCTAAATTGGGGCTAAAGTGAAAATAGTCTGGATGGTAGATCTCCAGGACCAGGATTGGTGACCACTTCCTTAAAGCCACGGGAAGACTACTTGTTGAAGCAGAAATCTCATAACGGGGTCCCGAAGGGCCCAAGACTGTCTGTGTTTCTGGTACCTCAAGTGTAACGAGTCCAAAGCAGCTTGTCCAAGAGCTCATCACGGTATTATTGATTGACAAAACTGGGCCATGGTGCTGCTGATATAGTCCAGTTCCAGTACTGCTCATCTGACGAGGGGCACTTCAATGCAGAGGGGACGTCCTTCAGCAGAAGAACAGTATGCATGCTGTGGAGAGCCTGAAGTGTGGTTAGTGTGTCCAATCGACCTGAGTGCTGAGAATCTCCAATTTCACACATTTTGTTAAAAGGTAGTTGACCTGGAGTGTTCTGACAATCAAACCTCAATGAAGGCAAGTATTATCACCAACATCATGGTAAAAATATCATTCCTGTTGAACATGTAAAAGTAAAGTACATAGAATGTTTTATATACGGTAATTACTTACAAACTAGAGATGTAATGATTTTTGATTGTGCTTTTTTATTTGTATAATTTTCAACATGGACGTTTGTGTACAGTTCATTTCTAAATAATAAATAAAATGTGAGTTTAAACCAGGCTCAACAAATCTGGATTAATGCTTTGCCTTTATAGGGGCAATGTGGGATTTGAAACGAAACAACATGCATCTCCCCGCCGCATCCATTCTTTAATAATCAATGGAATAATCAATTGGAAAATTAATTTTTATTCCTCAATATGCTTCAGAATTGGGGGGAAATGTCCAATGATGTCAGTCTCCAAGTTCCATCTTACATAATGTGACAACGAAATAAGTCTTTCCAAATAATCAAATGCATTTATTATTATTTGTAAAAATGTTATCACCTTAGGCGATGACTCGACACTGCTAAAAGAAGAAGCAGCTGAATTTTTATACATTTAGTTACATTAAGTGACCTAATAGAAATTAATATGTAAAGGGTTACACTTATGCAAATATATATATCTCCCAAATAGCAATCTCCTATGCTGTGTGAAATATTACAATCCAAATCACATAGTCATAGGCTTACGTTTGCTAAAACAGCAGAAATATATCTAACAAAGATGTCTCAACAAAATAAGCTATTTCTTCAGATTTTAATGTAATCCAAACTACTGTATATTCATACAAATAACAGGAACAGATAGCATGTCATGGTCAAAAAATATCGATATCATTGTTTCAGTAAGAATTTGCTGAAAACTAGCACAGGCCATTAATGGTTTGGATTGTAAAGCCCACATCTTCCACATCAAACAAATATATAAAGAACAAAACCAAACATAAATCAAAAAATATAACTTCTTTTTAAAGGACAGTTCCATACAGGGGACATTCTTGAAGCATAAAAATATGTATATTTACCCATAACACCAGTACGGGTGAAGAACAAAAGCAGAAATAGACGTTTGAGTTTCTGAATATAAAATCTAATTAAAGTACTTCACAGAAATGGAAAAACAAATGCACCCTCAACCCGTTGACGTAGATCTTTGGAACTCACCCCAGGGGTCAAGGTGCAAGTCAAACGTGAATTCATTTTAAACAAAACGGTATGAGCTAAAATATTTACGGCAGCAACGCATCACATTTCAGAACCTAAAAGAAAGGGAATTGATCCAGACTGTTACTGAGATGTGTGATGGTTTCACGTCAGAGTCCATTTAAACGTCTTTCTTTCCTGAAAGGGGTCACTGTAAAATGGTTTCTCTGGGAGAGCAGGGAGTCCGGCCGGCCAACCATTAATCCACCTTGACCACACTGTAGATTTTATTTACAAACCAGAAGCAGGCAAAGAAGCCAATGGTACCTGTGGTAAATTCCGGAGAAAAAAAAATGGTTGAGACACAGTCCTATGGTGTATATTCCACATTCAAAACAACACACATCACATACACTGTATGTCACAACCACATTTCTACACAAATGCTGTTCCTATAGGCAAACAAAACAACTAATATTCCTACTATAAGCTTTGCAATCACAGGCTTGATGTCATCATTAAAAATTACAAATATTTTCAAATGATAAATCAGATGTGTATGAATATAGTCATATCGGTATTTGATCAGCCATAACATTATGATCAACTGCCTAATATTGTGTAGGTCCACCTTTTGCTGGCAAAACAGCAGCCCCATTCACAACAAACCATTTTGATGCTTTGTGTTCTGACACTGTTCTATTAGAACCAGCATGAACCTTTTCAGCAGTTTCAGCTACAGTAGCTTGTCTGTTGGATCGGAACACACCGGCCAGCCTTCGCTCCTCACTTGCATCAATGAGCTTTGGCCGCCCATGACCCTGTTGCCAGTTCAGCGCTTTTCCTTCCTTGGACCACTTTTGATAGGTACTGACCACTGCAGACCAGTAACACCCCACAAGGGCTGCAGTTTCAGAGATGCTCTGAACCAATCGTCTAGCAATCACAATTTAGCCCTTGTCAAAGTCACTCAAATCCTTGCGCTTGTCCATTTTTCCTGTTTATAATACAACTTTGAGGACAAAATGAAGAAGCAAGAAATATTGGCAACCATATGGATTCAGAACACACAGTGCAGTTTGTTGCATATGGGGCTGCTGTTTTGGTGACAAATGGGGAACTTACACAATGTTAGGCCATAATGTTATGGCTGATCAGATAACAGTATATGGCTATATTCATACACATCTGATTTACCATTTATAGATATTTATAATGATGACATCAACCCTGTGATTATAAAGATACACAATATTAGGCAGTTGGTCATAATGTTACGGCTGATCGGTGTATATAGCTTTATTTTAAACGATTCCAGTTAAACATTTCATTTGTATCTTTAACATTACCATCCACATACAAATGAAACAGAGTGTAATATTACACACCGCCCTTACAGGAGTCACAATGGGACCGTGAATGGGTGTACATTTACAAATTTGTCTTGGACCCCGCATCCACAACAGCCCACTGAATCACCTGCAAGAGCCTGAGCGGATTAACATGCGTGTGTCTTTTGAATGTGCTGCCGTTTCATCTACACAGGGACGCTTTTAGCAGTGAGGCCCCTGTGCAGTGTGAGGGAGGGCCAGAGAGACACATGAATATACACACCAAACTACTGAAGAAGCACACAACCAAGGCACTACAGAAGCACATGGTCCCAAAATAGCCCTGGGTCACACGGCTCACTGTCACACTAATGATTCTCCGTTTGAAAGGCTGATAAACTCATTCTGAAAGAGATGGCTGGACCCAAGTCGTATAAGGCAGTAGTCCACCAACATTACATTTGCCAGAAGGGACATCAAAAGATAGCAAAGTTTGTTTGAAATACTGTCTGGAGAGGACCCAGTAGATAACATTTTAATTGTGCATAATCCTGGGAGAAGAGGAATTTGTCAAACTCTGAAAGGCCGTATCTGATGGCTCAAAGGACCCTCGAATTGGCTCCCAAATTAAGTTCTGATCAAAGTTGAGGAGAGGTGAAATGGAAATACGAGGAATTCAAATGTCTTTTCTTATAAAGGCAATCAGAAATATAGCAGATTAGGATTACTCCAATGAAAGCCCTGAAGGGACAAAGATCGTTTTTTTCAGTAAGGCCCTACCAATACTGTTTATCCACGTCTACAGATAGGGGCTCATACGGCTGTGGCCATATAGGCTACTTATCTGGCCTTTTTGATGACAAGTTCCCGAGGATCTCATCGTAAAACCACATGCCAGCAAGTTCTATATTGTGTTTTTGGGAGAGAAAAACAAATTGCTTCAGTAGTAGATCTTCATTGCTTTTCCGAACATTTTGCCTGATGTCACATGATGTGGGTGGTTAAGCCAAGGCTGGACAAGGCCAAAGAGTGCTGTTACCATGTCAACCCTGGGTCTACATCGCAATAAAGGCGAGGCCGGGAAGCAGCTCAGTTCATCTCTGTGTTCTTCTTCTTGTTGTTATTTGTATACACGGTTAATGCCCACATAGCTCTACTCCTGGAGAACAGCTATATATATTTAGAGTTCCGGTGCAGGGACGTTGCCATAACAGCCGTAGTCAGGGATGTTGGTGCATTTATTAGAATCCATGGAAACGGACCAGTTCAATGCTACGGTACCCTACATTTCTAGAGGATGAAAGTGAATCTCTAAATCTGCAGTTTAACTGGTTTCGAATCTGGACCCAAACTGAACCAAGTTGTTTCAGTCAGGACCCAATAAATGTGTCGCTCAAATAGTGTTTTAGGTGGTCAAAATGATATCTAAAACAAAAGAAATTAGACAGTTAATAAAGAAATAATATTCAAAACAACCCATCTTTTCCATAAAGAACATATTACTGATAAGAATGTTAGAAATCTCACATTTAATACACAACGTTAATCTACTGTATTGAATATACAAACCGAACTACGTAAATGTTCATTTTAATGTCGACTCATTGACTGGTGGTGTTTAAATACAAAATAATTATATAAACATGACCAATTACTTCGACCCAAACTTAGGCCATGACCCAGCTTCTACCAACCAATACCTATCAGATAAGAGGGGTGCTCATACATTAGCTAATAAAAGCTAATAAAAGCAACAGTGCCTACTACATTTCCATTAGTCTGCTAATGATCTAAAAAGATGGGGATCCATTTTAACTGCTAATAATAGTCCTGTCAAATGTCTCCTCATTTGCATCTACAGCTTAGCTGTATTAAATCGGCTCTGATATGCACTACAATGTCAATATCACATATGGGAGCAAACATGAAGAAACTACCAGAAAAATGGCTCAGTTCCGCTCCTCTATAACCGACTGTGACCTGGGAACGCAGCCTTGTCTAATTAGACTCAATAAGAGGCCGCCTGGTCACATGACCTTCCTTCTCTTAGCCAATCAAAAGTTCCTCAATGCCTCAATGAACACTTGAAAATAAGTTTTTATTAACAGCTTGTAAGTACAGTGAGTCGATGTAAGATTCAGGGTATTATCCAGAGTTGTAATTTTACTTTGTTCTTTTTACTAGGCTGGGTCCCACCCTTATTGGGAAGTTCCTAATTAAAACCTAAATGACCAGGTAAGGGAGTTCATAATTAATCAGAGACAATAACTGACTTTATTGTACTCTTCGTTTGCATTTAATTGATCACTAGTTAGTTATGTACTCCCTTACCTAGTCATTTTGGTCTTAACTAGGAACTTCCCAAAACTCGTAAACTCAGCTGAACACAGCAAGGACTTTTACTTAGTGTAACTCTTGCCTGTACCTGTAATAAACGTGTCCCGCTTTGGTTGGTATCTGTAATATTTGATTGATTGGGTGGTGCAGTGCCAAAGACATGATTAAAATCTAAATGTTTCATTGTAGCCCTCTGCAAATATCAAATGTCGATTCCAGTTTCTTTGTTATTGATCACACCGGTCCGTGTGATAGAGATGTGCGGTTTGCGGTTACAGCCGCGGACAAACCGCAGATCGGGCGGGTGACAAAAAATTATATTTGAATTAAATTCAGGCGGGTGGTGGTTGAACCAATCAAATAAAAAAATATATACACATTGTTAAATATTTTTACCAGTGGATGGTGGGCGGGTGCGGCTTTAAAAATTGATCAAAAACATTGGTGCGGATGGCAGATGGATGATGAGTTTTGTGATGCGTTTGCGGATTAAATAATAGCCCGTCTACGCATCTCTACCGTGTGACATCATGTAATAAACAGACAGCTATCTAAAAACAAATGCACACAGTGGCTTAATAAAACTGAAGTAATAAAACAAAAACATTCTGCATCACTTTAGTGCGTGTGTGGACATTTTATGATCATAAAGTCAGAAATGAGGTAAGACCCAGTACTGCCAGTAAAACCTGATAAACCAGCCGATTCACAGGGAGCTAAGCAAACAAGCGTTCTGCAATACGTGTCGTCACTGGAACCGGACAGGGTTCCTGCATTGTAGTAAATGAATACAGGGATGGGCTGATCAGCTCAGTAGCATAGAACCCACAGGGGTTGGGTGACACTATGTTACCACGCACTACCAACCATTATTTTAACAAAAGAAAGTTTTATATGAACTCTTGAATCTGTCACTTGAATCTGTCAGTACACAACAAGATAGGAAGCAAACAGGTTACAATAATACACCTGTTAACCGCTTACAAGTGTATTCAGGTATGAAATACATTTGTACTTTTTACATATTCCTTAACCCCACATAATCTAACTGAACTGTATTGTACATATGTTGACTCAGGTATATTGTGCAGTCTGTCTATAGAATACAGTATACTGTAACTCTATAGTATATAGTGCAGTCTTGTCTATATAGAAAATACTGTAACTATATGGTATAATGTGTAGCGTGTCTATAGAATACACTAACTATGGTATATTGTGTAGTCTCGTTGATATAGAATATACTGTACCCTTTATGGCAGTGGTCCTCAAACCCTTCCATGGAGGGCCTAGTTTTTGGCCTTTCCCTTCACTTAGAGCATAATTAGGACCTAGACTGCCAGGTGAGGCGAGATCCAAACCAATTAGTGAGCTACTCCATCAGGCTTGTACAAGGTAAATGCAAAAACCTGCATACACTAGGCCCTCCATGGAAGGGTTTGAGGACCAGTGCTTTATGGCATATTATGTAGTCTGTCTCTATAGAAAATACGGTAATTTTATGGTATAACATGTAGCCTGTCTCTATAGAATACACTAACTACACTCACCGGGCCACTTCATTATGTAGACCTGTTCAACTGCTCAGTAACGCAAATATCTGATGAGCCAATGACGTGGCAGCAAGCCAATACATTTAGTCATGTACACATGGTCAAGACGATATGCTGAAGTTCAAATCAGGCATCAGAATGGGGAAGAAAGGTGATTTCAGTGACTTTGAGCATGGCACGGCTGTTGGTGCCAGACAGGCTGGTATTTTCCCCACACAACCATCTAAGGTTTACAGTAAATGGTCCAAAAAAAAGAAAATAAATCAGTAAGCAGCAGTTCTCTGGGTAAAAATGCCTTGTTGATGGCAGAGATCAGAGGAGTATTGCCAAACTGGTTTGAGCTGATAGCCAACATTATCTCAAATAAACACTTCCTACGACCAAGGTATGCAGAAGAGCATTGATGAATGCACAACACGTCGAACCTGGAAGGAGATGAGCTAAAGCAGTTAAATTCCACACCGGGTGCCACTCCTGTCAGCTAAGACCAGGAAACTTGGGCAACTAATAGCATTGGCCAGATGAGTCTGGATGTCTGCTGCAATGTTCAGATAGTAGGGTGAGGGTCACAAGTTTGTGTAAACAACATAAAAGCATGGATCCATCCTGCCTTGTATCAACAGTTTAGGCTGGTGGTGGTGGTGGTGTAATGGTGTGGGGGATATTTTCTTGGCACACTTTGGGCCCCTTAGTGGCCATTTTGAGTATTGTTGCTGACCATATTCATCCCTTTATGACCACTGTGTATATTCTAATAATTTAATGATTTCTAATGGATACTTCCAGGAGGACAAATCGCAATGTCACAAAGTTCACATAATCTCAAACTAGTTTTGTGAACATGACAAAGAGTTCACTGAAATCAAATGGCCTCCACAGTTACCAGATCTCAATCCAATCAGGCACCTTTGGGATGTGGTGGAACGGGAGATCTGCAGCAACTACGTGTAATAATGTCAATATGGACCAAAATCTCAGAGGAAAGTTTCCAGCACCTTGTTGAACCTATGCCACAAAGAATTAAAGCAGTTTTGAAGGCAAGTGGTCCAACTCAGTGCTAGCAAGGTGTACCAATGAAAGAGGCCATTCATTGTATATGGTATATTGTGTAGTCAGTCTCTATAGAATATAATGTAACTATAAGGCATATGGTAGTCTGTCTCTATAGAATATAATGTAACTATAAGGCATATGGTAGTCTGTCTCTATAGAATATAATGTAACTATAAGGCATATGGTAGTCTGTCTCTATAGAATATAATGTAACTATAAGGCATATGGTAGTCTGTCTCTATAGAATATAATGTAACTATAAGGCATATGGTAGTCTGTCTCTATTTAATATAATGTAACTATAAGGTATATTATAGTCTGTCTCTATAGAATATAATGTAACTATAAGGCATATGGTAGTCTGTCTCTATTTAATATAATGTAACTATAAGGTATATGGTAGTCTGTCTCTATAGAATATAATGTAACGATAAGGTATATGGTAGTCTGTCTCTATTTAATATAATGTAACTATAAGGTATATTATAGTCTGTCTCTATACTGTAACTGTCAACTGTCAGCAGCACCTTTACACAAAGAAAGTCTGGATGTTTGAACATCAAATCAACTCTGATAAAACGGCAAGCAACACTCACATTTATGTACTTAATGTTAAACGATGCAGGGATTAATTGCCTCTCAAACATAGTCCCTGAATAAACTGTATCCCACAACTTGCAAACAGTTCCTGGTAAGGTTCCTGGATATGTACACAGATCTGATTTTAGTTGAATCAAAGCCTTGCTTTCATAATCCTCCCAGCTCACTCACCTGTGAACAGGAAGAATATCAGCACCATGATGCCCGTGTAGCCGAAGTAAAGAATGGTGCTGGCAGCTCCTACGATCTGCAGCTTGGAGAAGAAGTAATGCACGGCATAGATAAACAGGTAGACGGCCGTGAAGCCGCTGGTTAGGAAGGAGCGCCACCACCAGTGATAATCCTACAGGAAGTACAAGATGGATGTTTGGATACAGACGTTCTGATATAAAATCAGGTTTTAAAAAGATTAATTGATGACCATGTAGAACACTTTTCAACCCGTATTGTTTTGTCATTTCAACCCGTATTGACCACTATGTAGTCAAAAGAAACAATGGAAAATGTCTGATTGTATTTCTTTGTTTACAATAATGTAATAACAGTTCCAAATCGTTGTGCTGGTCATGTTTCCGAAACGACAGTCACTAACAACACCTTATTAGCATGTTCGGTAATTCCCAACGTGGCCACTGTAAGTGTCTGGAAATCCCTACAGTGATGTCACTGCGACATTTTCAAAAGTACTGCCAAATTCCGGGAAGGTGTTTTGTAGACTTCCTGAGCTTTATTTGTCCAGTTTTATTCTCCAATTGACTCGATTCAAAGATTCAGTCTATTCTAAACTTAACAAATTATAGTTCCAAAAATGTTGTGGTGACGTCACTGTGGGAATCACTGAATGTGCTGAGAAGGTGTTTTAGTGACTGTTGTGTCGAACACATGACCAGCAAAATAATTTGAGCTGTTTAGGGGTCTGGAGTGATCCTTTAAATATGCAACCTGCAGTTTTGTCCACTGGTTGAAAATGTGGTGCTATTGAACTAAAACATGTCCCAAAAATTATGTACATATAAATTGCATATTACACATTCAGGGCAAAACAGAAGGTTTAAAACATTATTTGGTTAATCGCAAGTCAGACTGCATCTTTAAAGGGGTGTCAGACTTCTAATCTGAAAGCTGCCAGGTAGTTTCCAGAGCGAGCCAAAATGTTAGCGTGCCCTTGAGCAAGGCAATTCACCCGAAATCATCCCAGGGGGGTGTCCCTGTCTCAGTAAGTAGCTCTGGATAAGAGCATCTAGTAAATGAGTTTTACCACTTTACTGGGCCATTATTCTGTGGAGTCAAGCTGAAACGGTGCTCTTACCTCAGCGCACAAGTGGAAGTAGCAGAGTAGGACGGTGGCCTCGGAACATGTGATGAGGAGGATGATGAAGACCAGGAAGAGGAAGCCGAACATGTAGTACATCTGGTGAGACCTGGAACGCGCCATCAGCAAAAACGTCAGCGTACTTCTCAAACCGTAACCAACCGTGCCTCAAATCAGAACGTCGACACAATGACGGACAGACAATTGTTACACCTGGGAGAAAAAACGGTTCCTACCAGATGCTGTTGAGGATGAAGAACAGCTGGATGAAGATGCAGCCGAACGGGAGGATGCCCCCCATGACGATACCCGGAACAGGCTTGGTGAAAAAGGACTGTTCTGGGATCTGCCTGGGGATCTGGTTGGTTCGCACTGGCTGCTCAATGGCCTGGAAAAGGGACCAGGAGAGAGGGGTGGTAACTCTGCAGAGACATGAAGCAGTGGAAGTCTACGTAATACGGGTTCTGATTAACAAATAATTTACTATGAATACACTGGCATAGACTTAAAGACTCACAGCTTTCTTGAAGCCAAAGTACGCGCCAACAAAGGTGAGGGGCACGGAGATGCCAAACCACAGAGCCAAGATGGCCACCAGCGTGCCAAAGGGGATGGCAGCAGACGAGCCTTCGACCCACAAGATCAGATTCATCAGGAAGAAGTCTGCAAACACAATACTGTGGAGCAGATGGACATGTCAAGTCTGGAACATTCTCTACAGTGCAACAAGGTCCCATGGCTGAGGTTTATCAGTTAAATCACATTAACGCACAGATGGCCAGTACCAGTGTCTAAAATGAGTTACCCCCAACATTGTCACAGAAACATACACATTTTTAGTATCGACATGTCATTAAAAGCAGAAAAGCTGTGTTTGCATGTCAAAAGGCCTATAAATGCAGTTTGATGGCACAGTATGTAGGCATCTCACTTGACCTACCCTGGACACAACAGTGCTGTCAACAGGACGTTGGTCTTCCATTTCTCACCACCGAAAGCTGAGAACAAATCAGGGGTCGAATCAACATTCAGTCAGAACAGAAATGTATTTTATTGAAGTCCTAATCGTTTGAGGAAACTCGTACAGCTGTCCATCTTGACAATGAGTCCTGTACTAGCAATGACTTGATTAGCATTTACATTTTTTCTCCTGGAGAGCGAACAACCTGTAGGTTTTCAATTCAACTGCAAAAAAAATTAGCTTCATTCAGCTCACCATAAGAAGGCTAATTAGTAGAATCAGGTGTGCTAAATTGGGGTTGAAGTGAAAACATTACACATTTGGATGGTAGCTCTCCAGGAACAGGGTTGGTGACCCCTACTTTACATCTTACACTCCTCAAACTCAATATTATTAACTGTCATTGTGTTAAGGAGAGTAAATCGGGGGCATACTTTTGTAGAGGCGTGCAGACACGTATCCTGCAGGGGTCCCTAACAGAACCCAGAGCACCACAGAACACGTCATCAGAGCTCCTCGGTTAGCCGGAGACAGGAAGCCCAGGCAGGCCAGGACTGCAGCAGACAAACCAACATCACCACAATGAATACAAATACTGAGGTAACAACAAGGAATACAAATACTGAGGTAACAACAAGGAATACAAATACTGAGGTAACAACAAGGAATACAAATACTGAGGTAACAACAAGGAATACAAATACTGAGGTAACAACAAGGAATACAAATACTGAGGTAACAACAACGAATACAAATACTGAGGTAACAACAACGAATACAAATACTGAGGTAACAACAACGAATACAAATACTGAGGTAACAACAACGAATACAAATACTGAGGTAACAACAACGAATACAAATAGAGGTAATACCACCACAAATATTATCATTATCATCAAATATACAATCAGGTACAAAAATATTTGGACAGTAACCCAATAGTCGTAATTTCAGCTTTGCCCACCACTGCAATGGATTAGAAAACAAAACAATCAAGATGTGCTTTAAGTGTAGACTTTCATCTTTAATTTAAGGGGTTTGACTAAATAGTTTGAACCATGTAGCAATCACTGTTAAAGAGCAACTCGCAGGTTAATTTAGATAACTGAATAAATGTTTTTGGAAGGGGTCTTTTAAAAACACATATGTAAGAATTTCTATGTTACAAAAAACATAAAGCAGGATTTTGGTGAAAATGTGGCAATAAGCAAGGCTCCGCCCGGCTAGCAATGCGTCATATTATGTAGGCAGAGGCAAATACGAGCTGCGCTTTGCTCTCTCATTGCATTTGTCGATAGTTAGAGCAGTGGTGAGAGACAGCGCGAGATATAGAGAAAGTTGTACAGTAGCCATAATCGTAGCAGCTTAGTTTCACTTTCGGTTTCATGCGTAATTTGAGCATTAATTTGACTACCTCGCATTACTTCGCTTCCAATCTGTGATTTATAGATGCAGATGTTATTGTTAATTAGAAATTTTCTCCAAATATCATTTCTGGCAGTTATTTATTACTCCAATCTAGTTGTTTTTCATTACTGTACACTATTCTACAGAGGTGTCCAATCTGCAAGTTGCTCTTTAAGCAAAAAAGAAAATGATATAACCTCCAAATTTGAAGGGCTTGAAATTAAATGACATAATCACAAAATAGGTTATGAACTTGAATACTTGATTGCAAATCCTTTGCAGTGAAATGACTGCTTGAAATTTGGAACCCATAGACATCACCAGATGCTGGGTTTCTTCCCTGGTGATGCTCTGCCAACCCTTTACCTCTGCTGTCTTCAGGTCCTGTTTGTTCTTGGTGCATTTTGCCTTCAGCACGTGAGATGCATGCTCAATTGGATTCAGGTCAGGTCATTGACGTGTCCATTGCAGAACATTCCACTTCCTAGCCTTAAGTAAGTCTTGTGTTTCTTTTCAGCGCATCTACACTGTGAGGCGCTGTGCAATGAGTTTTGCATCATTTGGCTAAATCTGAGCCAATAATATAAGCCAGTAGTCACATCCTCAATAAATTATAGGAAACCAGTTCCACTGGCAGCCATACATGTTTATGCCATAATTTCATGACATAACATGCTTCACAGATGAGGTAGTATGCTTCGGAACACAAGCAGTTCTCCATACTCTTCCGATTATTTTGGAACAAGTTGATCTTTGCCTCATTGGTCTATAGGATGTTCTTCCAGAACTATACTGCCCTACAGAGGTAAAATACCTCAACTCGACAGATTATAGAACTGAGTTTATGCAGAATATTGGAAATGTGGGAAAGACAACCCACTATTGTATTTACTCTGGTGAAGTCTTGCCTTGATTGTTGAGTTTGATACAGTTATGGCTACCTCCTGGAGCGTGTTCTCCAGCTGGCCAGAAAGTTGCTCCTCAACAGGAAGAGAGAACTTCTGTCATCCACCAGCGGTTTTCTGTAGTCTTCTGGGTCTTTTGTTGTTCCAGAACTCACCAGTGCATGCCAGAATGTACCAAATGGCTGATTTGCCACCATGTTTTGGTTATCACTGACAAGTTTGTTTAGATTTTTCAGATTTATGATAGTTTGCTTCATTGACAGTGAACAACAACAGATTGCAAATGCCAAACTTAAGGTGTTCAACCTCCTCAGGGACCCTCAGACGTTCCAGAGTTTGTTTTAGCCCTCAACAGGCACAGCTGATTCATTAATGAAAGGCTTGATGACTGGCTGAAAAGCCTAATCAGGTGTACATGTTTAGGGCTAAAGGGAGGGAGCTGAAATAATGATAACTTAAGTCAATGTCCAAACCTATATAGACCTGACTGTATAGTATCCTCCAGATTTACCGGCCCCAAAGGTAAATAAGAATAAAAAAGTCTGTGAAAATTTTTACAGTTGATTATCAGCTTGGTTTTGTACTCAAAATATTTTACAAATCTAATATTTCATTCAGCCGAACTTGTCCAAATAAATAATTACAGAAACATGACTGTCAAAATTATTGGAACCCATTAAATATTGGCCAATAGTTCTGGAGGGCACTGGAACTTAAAAAAAATATATATTTATAACTTATGTGAAAATACACTACAATTTTTACGAAGACATTTTCTATTTTGGTGTTGCACCTCTGTTAGCTAACGTGCACAAGCTAACTATCTAGCATGAACAAGGTACATAAAGCTTTGGACCAGATCGAAAGCACTAATAGATACGTACGCAGCGCCTGCATTAAGCTGACTTATGAATTACTTTACTTTCCTTACGGTCTTCATCTACACACCTCAACTGTGTTGGTGCTAATTGTGAGTTCAAGTATTAGACACAGATGTACTTACAGAGAGTGATGAAAGTCATAATGAAGATTTGCGTTCCCTGGCCAAGGAACACAGACAGCAGCATACCCTTCCGGGGGGGTCTAAATACATCCCCGTGCACCTGCTTCCACCCTGACTCTTCCTGGGCATCCTCCTAGTGGGTTAGAGTACAACACAAACCATAAGAGCCAACAGAAGGTAAGGCATATACAGCTCTGGGAAAGTGTAGAGACCATTGCACATTTGTCTCAAATCAACCCCGTTGAAAACCACTGGAATGTGATCAAGAGGAAGATAGATACAGTTCTTGATGCCCTGCTAGCTATAGATACAGAAGAATTGATGCTGATGGTCTTGACCCAGGGTTAGGGTTAGAGCTGCTACAATCCTCTCTGAAGTGCTTACTCACATTTTTAACCTTACATTGACAACTGGGGTTACTCAGAGGTTTTGGAAAACCAAAGTGTTGCCTATACACAAAGGTGTGGACACTGATGGAGTTAATTATCTCTCTGTCTTGCAAAAAAATTGTCACTAATAAATGTTCAGCTGGCCAGCTTCTTATCCAACAACTGCATATTAAACAAATATCAATCCAGTTTTAAGCTTCTACACTGGTTGTCAAGACTGCTGATAATAAACTGTGTTGCTCTATTTGTTGATCTGTCAAAGGACTTGGATACAGTTGTTAATTCTCTACTGCTTAAAAGAAAAAAAAGATCTTATTAGGGTTTACCATAGACATCTTCTTAGGGTTTACCATAGACATCTTCTTAGGGTTTACCATAGACATCTTATTAGGGTTTACCATAGACATCTTCTTAGGGTTTACCATAGACATCTTATTAGGGTTTACCATAGACATCTTATTAGGGTTTACCATAGACATCTTATTAGGGTTTACCATAGACATCTTCTTAGGGTTTACCATAGACATCTTCTTAGGGTTTACCATAGACATCTTATTAGGGTTTACCATAGACATCTTATTAGGGTTTACCATAGACATCTTATTAGGGTTTACCATAGACATCTTCTTAGGGTTTACCATAGACATCTTATTAGGGTTTACCATAGACACTTGTGCATCGATTCAGAATCATAGCGATAAAACGCAGGCACTCTGTTAGGTAAACCTGTATTTGAATACCGTGCCTCCCACTCAAGGAATGATATACACAACAAACTTAAGCTAGAGGTTTTACTGCCTGTGTATTTTAAAATGTCTGTTACACAACTTATTCACCATTAAATTTAAAGTTTCATTTTTATTAGGCAAATATAACTATTTTACTGTATCTTCACTTTTACTCCGTTTTAGTTTTTGGTTGGTGTTTTTATATTGTTGTATCACAGGGCACAACTCGATAAAAAACTATGGTCTTAGCTTGAGTCCCTGTATAAATAAAGATTGAGAGTCAATCTACACACACACACACACACACACACACACACACACACACACACACACACACACACACACACACACACACACACACACACACACACACACACACACACACACACACACACACACACACACACACACACACACACACACACACACACACACACACACACACACA
>JACXGM010004147.1:22463-39105 GCA_016801145.1 Umbra pygmaea | reverse complement strand
AGGCTGGTGAACCCTTTGTGGTCCTCCAAAAGGGGGTGGTCTGCCTCCCACAGGGCCAGGGCGAAGGACAGCGCCGGACCCTCCAGCTGGGAAATCGCGAGGGCCACCCTGTCCTTCTCCGCCTGGGGTTTCCTCTCCTGCCTCCTCACCAATCCCCTAACCAACCCTACCCTAGGTATGGGGTCCCTAACATGGGACCAAAAGGGAGCACTGGGGGCATAAACTGGGGCATTAACCCTGCAAAGTCGATTGACGCTCTCGATTATCTCACGAACCGTACATGCTATCAACTAAAGCTTACCGTTGGAAAAGGGGAGAATTAGACGCAAACAATGAGTGGTGGCACATCTCTGTGTGTTACTCACAGCCGGAGATATCGCGCCTCAAAGCCGACGATGGTCTTTCTTTTTTACTAAAAATATCACAGACAGGAAGTAGGAAGTCAAAATGACAAAATAACACATTTTTCAATAACATAGGACATCATCCTACATAAAACAACCATTTTTGGATTTGGAATTTAGCTGGGTTTTAAAAACATATAGAAATCTAGTTAGAAATGAGTTTAGTATTTTGATGTTGACTTGTTTGTATGGCCTCCAAACTTTGCACACTGCTCCAGGAGCCCTGGGGGCTTGAAAATAAGTAATAAAAAGACTTATTCATTATAGTTTACATGCTTTTACACATAAAAAACAACAAAATATACATACGTTCTTTAGTTTTTTGGGAGAAATATTTAATAAAACATCAAATTCAATGACCCAGGATGTTGGCTTTCATTCATCCATGTTGTAGCCATGGGTCTGCTGAGTCCAGGACCATAAGGCACTTCACTGTAGGTCAAAGTATGACCTTACTAGAGGCTAAAAAGTCAACTATATGCCAGGCGGACCTAAAGCCTTTTAGACCTTGAAGGGTTAACTGGGGCAGAAACAGAGGCCCTAGGGGCAGTAACAGAGGCCCTAGGGGCAGTAACAGAGGCCCTAGGGGCAGTAACAGAGGCCCTAGGGGCAGTAACAGAGGCCCTAGGGGCAGTAACAGAGGCCCTAGGGGCAGTAACAGAGGCCCTAGGGGCAGTAACAGAGGCCCTAGGGGCGCTAGCCTGAAAGCTAGGGGAGTTCGTTGAGCTAGCCTTCCTGCTGGGGGAGCTAGCCTTCCTGCTGGGGGAGCTAGCCTTCCTGCTGGGGGAGCTAGCTGTCTTGCTAGGGGAGCTAGCTGTCTTGCTTGGGGAGCTAGCTGTCTTGCTAGGGGAGTTAGCTTTCCTGCTGGGGGAGCTAGCCTGGGGGCTGTGAGTATTAGCCTGGGGACTAACGAGGCTCATAGAGGTAGCCTGGGAGCTAACAGATGGGCTAGCAAGGGGGCTACTACAGGAGCTAGTCTCTAAGCTAGGGGACGTAGCCTGGATTCTGGAGTAGCTAGAGGGGCTAACAGGCAAACGAGCAGGCCTACCCAGTGGGACAGCACCCTGGATCTTGTCGAGGAGAAGGTTCCAGGCATCTCGCACATCCTCCCTCTCATCCACCTCGTAATCCCAAGAGGAGTACTTCTCCTCGTCCTCCAACACCAAGCAGTCCTCCTCTCCGTCCTCTGCCTCAACCATGCAGCTGTCGACGGCGTCCACCCCCCAGCTACTCAACCCAAAACAGGCTACTCCCTCGGCGTCGTATTCGACTTCCTCCGGGGAGTAGCCCATAGCAAAAGCCTGCTCCATAATCAGCCGGTTGAGATCCCCGTCTTCGTTGCCTCCTTTCTCGGGGGGGAGAGGACGGCTCTTTCTGGAGACGCGGTTGCTCCTTTGCTGTCTCATAATAGGGTTTCGTCAATCTGTAACGTATCCTCAGGAAGCGGTAGAGACAAACGTGAAGGTTGCAATAATCGAAGGGTGTTTATTAACAAAATACTTAATATTCAAACAAAACACTGCCACGAGGGGCAAAGCGAATATAAAGCAAAGGAAACACTGGAACACTGGAACATGGAAACTGGACACGTTACAGGATACATTGACGAACAAGGGAGGGAAGCAAACACACCAACTAAATACCAAAATAAATGAGGACTAATACACAACACCTGGACATGGGAATTGCTACACTGTGATCAATAGGTTAACTCAAACATGTGACTAGGGCCCACACTGATGACATCATAGACAAGACACAGAAGGGACACCAGGGGGAGCCATAAATAACACATAGTGAAATTACCTATATACAGAACACACACAAGGCAGGTACCAATGATGAGGACACATGAGGACAATAACAAAGTCAACTAAACCAACGGAATAAGACAACACACAGGTGACAAGTTGTCTCTTCCTATAGTCTGGGGGCTAATATTAACTTCATTATGATCCTTTCTCCATGAAGACAAGCAGCAAAACTTAAGTGATAATGTGCAAATACTGGTGGCCTAATTTGGGGTGAGCTAATATGCAAGACTAGTCTTAAATGTCACTGTTTATAATACAGAGCGTTCATCCTTTGCTGGGATGCTTAAAATAATATTGGGGGGATAAATTAAGAGTATATTCACTTCTCCAGGCACCACTACATCACTGTTCAACCTATTATAAATATTTGCTCAATTGCTAAGAATATTTACATATGTATTTTAAGTCAGCATAGCACACTTACCATATGGCCTGAGATACGTTATTTAATTTGTCTTCTCAAATGCTGCTAATTTAATATAATCTACAGTATGTTATTTCCCATACATGCATAAAAATATGTGGGTAAAACTAGAAATGAGTACGGTATTAAGAGAGCAATGATTCAAAACTACCTATTGCAATGCATTCTCATGGTGATATGTGGGTAACCGTACCTAATGGAAATTTTGATGCATTACATAGACAGACTTATGATATGACCATTCAAATGTGAGCTTTCATACGTATTGAATCGCAATTCTACCCGAACATTTCCAAGAATAGACCAATTGCTTACAATTTAAAGTACTTGGGGAACTTTAAATTGTAAGCAATTGGTCTATTCTTGGAAAGTTTAGTTCAGGCATCACATGCTACAGTAGATTAGTGAGGATAAAGTTAGGGTAGTCTGAGGTTAAGGTTAGGGTAATGTTAGCAGCTAAGACATCCAGGGTCCAACAAAAGTGACAGCAGCAGAGACTACACAGGGTCCGCCGCAGCCTGCTGCTGCCTTGGACACCACAGGGTGTCTTCATCCATGTCACCCGGCTTCTGCTGCAGAGCTCTCCGAGTGTCTTACAAAGCCCCACAGACACCGCCGGTGAACCCGTCTGGAAGTCGTGTGCCTACGTCCTCCCCTGCCATTCTGTAGCCACACCAGGAGAGGACATCAGGGCTGTTTGTGTGGGGGGACGTTTCCCCAGGGCGGGGTTCTGCAGCTCCCTAAAGGGACCTGACAGCTTTTTTATTTGCTCCCTTAATGGTTTCTTTCCTGTGTGTGTTTAGTTTTCCAGCAGTTCAAACCGTATGACTATATGGCCAGGCCACCATTTCAAATGAGAAACTGTTCTCAACATGCCCACCTCGTTAAATAAAGGTTGCATACAACATTAAACAAATATCCTCTCCCCTGAACATGGATTACCTCAGCAAAGGAGCCCAACCGTAAATCTCAGAATTTATCCCAAATTACGTTCTCAGGAAACTATTTTGAAAACCTAAATTACGTTCTATGCCAACCTATTTAGGGTGTTTTTACGTTTTAACTGCACGTTTTGTTATTAGGCTATATTTGTACTTGAATTACGTTGCTCCGGTACATTTCGTTTAGCGGATTTATGCGAGAACATTTCATACATTCCATAGCGTTCGAAATTATATTGCAACATTCACAGTTAATGTTAGGATGGAGGATACTAACGGTTAAGGTTAGGCATGAGGTTACTAACGGTTAAGGTTAGAATTAAGGTTAGGGTTAACATTACAAAAACCGACCATCGCGTGTCTGTAGAACAAAACACAAAAAGTTCCGTTCTGGATTCGAACTCGCGAAAACTGGCATGCAAGTCGCGGTTGTCGCGGATTTATACGCCCGTCCACCATCCCCGACCTCCGCCGTAGCAAAAACTATGCTATTTACATGCTACGTCATGATCTTCTAATGTTCATATTGAACGTTATTCGAGTGTTAAATTTAGTTCCCTACAAACGTAATTGACCCTCTCATACGTTCATATTGGACATTACGGTTTTACAAAATAGTTCCCTCAGAACGTATTTAATGTGATTTAGGGCTGCAAAGGAGAAGTGCCTACTAACACAAATTTAGACAGATTTGTGAACAATATTTGAGAGAAATAGGCGTTTTGTGTACATAGAAAACGTCTTTGATCTTTGAGAAATCAAAAAATTTGGTTCATTGCTTCTGAAGAAAAACCCTTTGAGAATTTTACTGTGACTTTTTTTTGGTTGCATTATTTTACATTTTGGTCATGTAGTGGACACTCTTATCCAGAGCAACTTGTGAAAACAGGGACATCCCCCTGGAGCAACTTAGGGTAAAATGCCTTGCTCTGGGACACATTGACATTGGTGAGTCCTTACCCACTGAGCCATCTGAGTTATCTTCTGGACATTCATTGTTATATGAGTGGGAGTAACATTGATTTCTTGGGGAAAGATAGAGACTAGGGACTAGTCAAGCTCATACCACAATGAATTATTTACAGCCATATGCAATCAAGGTTTCAACAGCAATGGTTGAGCTCTGTTACTTTTGTCATCATTTTTTGAAAGCGTACACACATTTATACTGTTCTGCGGGAGCCTTCAAAGCCACATAAATACAAGGTGATTTGATGCAGACATGTTGATCACAGAGATAGATGGGTTAGAAGAGAATCAGGGATCATGTCCATATTGCCTCGTTAGACACATTGCTCTCTTAACTCTTAAATTTAATTAACCATAAAGAGCAAACTGTTCTGTAATTGGAATGATATCTAATTATCAAAACAGATTTCAGTAGCTAGTTAATTTTGTCAAACCCTCAAAGTGCAATAAAATGGACAACACTGCAATGTTTTGGTAGAGACAACGTGACTTGCCTGTATTGGAGGCATTACTCTTTGCAACACTGGCACATTTTCAATGAGTTGTTTTAAACAAATATCTCCAATTATTAATGTAGATGAACATATCATTGATTATATCTGCATGTGTGGGGGAGCCAGGCCCTAATTAATTAACCAAGTTAGTCTATTAACTCAGTGCTTTAATTAGCAGTGTATTACACACTGCAGCCAAAGTGAGTTATGTCTAATCAGTGGAATAGATTTCAGCAATTAAGGCACCCTCCAATCAGGAGGTAAGAGTAAAAGCATGCTTCAGATGCTATTATAAATCCTGCTATTGATTTGGAGAGAAGAGAACTGTGATTCAACAAGGCAGCCCTGTCTCACTCCATTGGCACTGTTCAAACTGAGGACATTTCCAGACTAGCAGAGAGCATGCATCTTCTTAACTGGTATATCATCAGCCCACACATTATCAAATATGCATAATATAGCTTTTGGGCTTTACGACAATATGGGAAGTTTTGGGACTCATCCTGTTGAATAGCTTGGAGGCACCTCAGGCTTTTGAACTGCAGTACTCAGAGGGACAGAAACAGAAACAAGCTATATTTCCAAATAAATTTTCAAATATGATTCAAATAATTATAGGGTACCCTGTTGCGCCACAATCTGCTGTTTGTTCAACAGTTGTGCTCTGTAGCAGAGTGGCAATCGAGAGAGTCTGGACTTTTCCCGGTGGGCCGGTAGTGTTGAGGCCGCGATGGCTGGTCTGATAATAGTTATACATTGCAAGTTCTTAGCAACACCATCCGGCAGCCTGGTGTGCGGTCGCTTCCCGCTGGTCAAAATGTCCAGCCTCTGCTCAACCCGTACGGCGGGTCGCAGCAGCCTCTTATTTCAGTACAAACACAGGCAAATCAGAAACGCCTATTACGTAAAGCCATCGAACACTTATTTTTTCCTCATCAGGTTTGGAAGTTTATTGGTAATGTTAACTGACAGTGTGTAAATATTTGAATACCCCTGGAGCCTATATATTGTAGAAATTTTAGTGTTTTGGAATCACTCAATGACAAAAAATGACACAACATAATAAAGCACATTGCATCATGTCTGATTCAATTCTGCAATACACTTTAGTGAATTCTAAAGAGTCGAGAGGGGTTATTCTTGTTTTGTAAAGAAATAATCTGTTCTTTGTGTTGCTTAGGTTATTGTTTTAAAAGCGATGATAGGTGATAACTGTTGCTAGTATTCTGGAAGAATTAGTTAATCTTAGACATATGAGTTGCTTTGGTAGTTTTAATGCATTTTGGATGTGAAATGAACTGCTGTTCAACACTGAAAGTTGTTTATGAGAACTGTGTGTAGAGTTTTGAAAAAAAGCTGCCCTAAATCACATTAAATACGTTCTGAGGGAACTATTTTGTAAAACCGAAATATGTAAAATATGAACGTATGAGAGGGTCAATTACGTTTGTAGGGAACCAAATTTTAACACTCAAATAACGTTCAATATGAACATATGAAGATCATGATGTAGCATGTAAATACCATTGTTTTTGCTAGGGCGGAGGTCGGGGATGGTGGATGGGCGTATAAATCCGCGACTTGCATGCCAGTGTTTGCGAGTTCAAATCCAGACCGGCACTTTGTGGGTTTTGTTCTACATTGCTTGTGTCATGCAGACACGCGATTGTCGGTTTTTGTAATGTTAACCCTAACCTTAATTCTAACCTTAACGTCAAATCTAACCTTAACCGTTAGTAACCTCATGCCTAACCTTAACTGTGAATGTTGAAATATAATTTTGAATGCTATGGAATGTATGGAATCTTCTCGCATAAATCCGCTAAACGAAATGTACCGGAGCAACGTAATTGAAGTACAAATATAGCCTAATAACAAAACGTGCAGTTCAAACGTAAAAACACCCTAAATATGTTGGCATAAAACGTAATTTTAGGTTTTCAAAATAGTTTCCTGAGAACGTAATTTGGGAGAAATTCTGAGATTTACGGTTGAAAAAAAGACACCAAAATATTGATAAATGGGTGCTAGCGATTTAAAAAAATAATAATACTAAGACTGTTTAAATTCAAATATTGCACATTTCAAGGTCTTCTGAAATGGGTAATATACAACCTCATTCTTCAAACTTAACATTTAGCTTATTTGATCAATGTTTCTGTATTTACCGTAGTTGGCTAATTACTGAGGATACAGTATTTTGTTTAATAACGTATACATTTAAGTTGTCTCTCTCTCTAAATAAATGAATGAAACACATTAATTTGATGAAACACACAATGATTACACATTAAAAGTGGTTAGACTATATGCAGTTACTATTTACCACCATTATATAATGGGCTGGTGCACCATGAAACTCCCGGGCTGAAAATGTGTCCCACTCCGGCCCTGGTTGTGCTTCTTGGATATCAGGACCATGGACAGAGTCAACCCAGTCTAATGCTGTGATCTCACTGTGTATCCTTATTTGGACTCCAGTGAACTTATTCTAAAATAAATCCAGCTCATTTAAATTGGTGCCAGTCTGCCATGCTAATTTCTGGACAGTGTGTTGTTTGCGGAAGGTGCAACCTTCCGACTGGGTATTTTTACCCCTCTGCAGCTCACCAACCACATGCCATTTAATGCATAATTTGTAACATAATCTGACAACCTCCACTTCAGTCCATTTCGCCTTCAGGCACTCAAACATTTGGGAACAAAAGCTGCATGAATTCTTTGCTGTTTTGATCAGAGTGCATATTTCCTGCTGATGCAGAATTTGGTTAATTCAAGCCCTACATTAAAAGAAACAGCCTGATGTTGACAGCCTCTCCTTTTACCCACTTCACACTTTAACTGACGATGGATTGCAATTTCACCTTTGGAAGACATAGTTTGCAATGGAGCTCACAAAAAGCCTATCCGTGCTCTTTTCCAGCAATCCAATGAAGGCATTTGGTTTCAGCATTGACTCTGACTTGTGTTCAGACTTTTAAATGCAAGTTGGAAAACAGCACCTTCTTGTTATAGCTCCAATTATTTCAGTCAACTGGAGACTTACGAACACAACACACAATAATTAGCTGCCATTCACTAGAGGCATAGGCAGATACAGTATGTTTGGCAAGGCCTGTGTAAAAGTTACTGCGGCAATATTTTTCTTGAAAAATGACACAACATATTAAAGTGTATTTGCATATTTTAACAGGTTATTCTAACACAGGATTAATTTGACCAAGAAACAAATTTAAATCTGTGTACAACACCGCAGCAAAAACAAGCGTAATGACAGTATTTCATAAGACAGTATGACAGTAAACATATAATAAAATACACAACATCTTGCGCGGCGCATACATGTCATATATGTAGCTCAGGCTCAGCTCAAAATGTTATTTTAGCAGGATCTGGGAATACGATTAAACATTTTATAAACAAAAGTCATGTGATTCTAAAAAATTATTTTCTGAAAATCTTTAAATATAACCCTCGATCCCATCTGCAAGGCTGACAACATTGAACACGTTTGGAGTGACAGACTGGCACAAAAACTCTGTAGCTCTAGATAGCCTATCAGCACCCTGAACAGTGGGCTACACACAGAAGCAAGGTAATTCAGGCAATTAATATGGCCTACAAATTAAATTATATATGTAAATGCAGCTGTACATATACCAAAATATTGCAAAATGAATGCTGAAGGTAGCCTGTAGGACCAGTTATTCACAAAAATAAAAACTCAGACAAAACTGTGAATGGAACAAATGTGTGTAAAGTTGTGAAAAGAACAAAACAGAAATAGCATACAAATGCTTGCCACAATCCACATACAATGTGTGCATGATATATTAACACTAAACAAATGCAGTAAACATAAAGCGTATGGAGATCAGAAATAAAACACAAAGCATAGCCTACAGCCTGAGATCCAGTCATGCACAGCTGTCTTAATAAATGCACAGCTGTCTTGCTAAATAAATAGTCGCAGGCTGATGTCACAATAGCCCACACACTTCTGTTGAAAAAACTGAAATAACAAGGCAATACACTAACTGACGTGCACTGAGTTTGTTGGCTGAGTAGGAGTAGGTGAGTGTTCACCATACAACAGACAGCTTCTACACTCAGGCAACCCGAGAAAATTACTTCACAACAATGAAAAAAACTCCAATATACTCAAGACATACTACAAGTGATAACGATATACTCTACGGGCATGCTTGAAAATTGTGAACCCTAAAGCATTGGTCATGATGAGTTTACTATACAATATCTAAACCCATATCAAAATGTTGAGTGTCCAAAAAATACATTGTTTCTGCAATCTGTCCAGAGAATAGACTTCAAGAAACATTCAGGTTTGTTCACTTAAAGTTAAGATGAACAATTTGCTTCATATTTGACAGCAGAGGCTTCTTTCTTGCAACAGTCCCATAAATGCCATTTTGAGTCTTCTGGTTTGTATTTAACTGATGTATTATTTTCCTTGCGGCTCTTAGGGATATTTTGGTAGGGCGTCCATATCTATGTCTGAGTTGCTGTCATGTTAAATGCTCTCCATTTGTACATTATTTGCATTACTGGACTAAAGGAGCTTAAATATTTGTTTGATGGTTTTATAGCCTTCTCCAAACTGATGTGCTCTCACTAGCATATTCTTGATGTCCTCTTGAGATTTCCTTTCCTCTTTGCATGGTGTGGTTTGCAGTCACCTGTATGGGTAACACCAAACTGACCAGGTTTCTCATCTGTACTCATTAATTGTACCCAACTATTTATCCACCTGATTCTACATAGTGTCACGTCCAGCCCAGTGTGGGCTGGGGTGGACATGGAACTGAGAAATTGACTCCTTGTTTGTATATAGATGTCATTGATATCTGTAGGGATTTATGTTCTGTTCGTATATATGGGGTTATTATGACGGATTGCTAAGTGTGCGCCTTCCTCTGGTCTACTGGTGCCTATTTTCAGGTTGATTGATGGATTGGCTTATTAACGATTGCTTCCAACCGATCTCCTTTAATCTCTAATTAATGCCCAGTGGAACAGAGGATGGCGCAAGGCATCGTATGTCTGTCCGTGAGTATTCTTGTTTGGTTGTTTTCATTGTTCGACGCTAGTTGAAAGCTGTGTATTACATTAGCGGGTGTTTTGAAAAGAGTGCAGTAGGTTTTGAGTTTTCTTTGTACACTCTGGATGTATCTTTAGCCTCAGTGGCTGTAAGAGCATATATATTCTGCTAAACATTTATTTATTTTGTTTTACAATTTGCCTGCCGTGTCACCTGCAACTAACAACATAATGTATACACTTCTCGGACTGGTGCTGCATTAAATTCAACAAGCCTCTCTACCTGTCTGGTCTCCCTCTCTCCACCACACTACTGTACATACATGCAACCATGACACATAGGGCCCTATCTTACACCCAGCGCAATTGACTTTTTACACAAACGCATGTATCATTCCTATCTTACACCCGACGCATATGGGACTTTTCCCTCCACAGACGCCCGTCGGTAAATTAGGGAATGAATTTGCGTTCGTTGGGCGGTTCAGCATGCTTAACCATAATGTAGCGTGTGCACAACACGCATACACTTTGCTCCTCTCATCTACACAAATGCAGCAGTTCTTTATTATTGCAATACATAACTAGAAGGAAAAATATTACCACACGAGGAAGTCATTATGATGTCCGAAAATGTGAAGAATAGGTATACATCTAGTGTACACATTTACTCAAATTATTCATAATGAATTATTTGCACTGATATACATCAACCTCAAGGGAACCCATTCAATCAACAAGTATACACACGTAATTTGCGATGCTAATAGTAAAATCACCCATGTCTTTACTCAGAATTACTCAGGCTCAAGCCACGACCCATTTATGGCAACTTTGCCATGATGAATCCCCCCTTGGATGGGTGGCTGTGAAGGGGACAACAGTTATCCGTTAAATACATGCTTAATGATGACACAATTTATGATGCCAGCTAGTGCGTAAAATGCTGTTTAATCAAACACACACACAAACACGCAGTGTAGCCTAATTAATCAAATATTTGGCACATTGAAAATGCGCGTCAGGTGTTTGGATAGAACAGGTACACTACTCAAGTCGCAGCATTCGTTGTGGCTTGTATTTCCATGAATCATGGATGTGTTGATGACATTAATTAGGGAATATTAGAGGACTTCAGGAGACATGATGTTGAAATGCGTGCCAGCCACTAAATGCCCAGAAATGCAGAACGGGAGTGGAAAGCTTATTTTACAGAAGAGTAATCTCGGTCTAATGTTAGACTACATTGCAAAAATATTACCATGCATTCATAACCTCGTGATTCAGTGAGAGTGAGTCCAAAACATCGGAAAGTATGCTATCTCTTGTGACATTTCTTTATTTACATTTTGTAAAGAGAAAAATCTATAGAAAATCGCCGTTATAATAGCAATCCGCCATGGAACAAGCGCGCCTGCTCTTAAAGGGAATGTGAGATGACGATCTGATTGGTTTATTGCACGTTACGCCCAAACCACATCTATGACTAATGAAGCTACTTTAGACCTACCCATTTTAGATATGCGTCGGGCGCAAGAATCATTTATCCCGCCGGTAAAATAGCAACAGCGCCCGGGACCCTCCCACAATGTAACTTGCGTTTCGCGTTTGATACTTGCGTTTCAGATCGTTAAAATAGGGCACATAGACTTGATTTAAACAATTCAACTTAGGGTTCCAACATTTTTGCACCTTTTTAATTTCTTAACATGCATGATATCATCTTAACCAACACATGGAATTGGTAAATATAAACGTATGCAATGTGAAAAGGAGTGGTTCTGATTAAATGAAATGCCATGGTGTATTTCATAATATTCCAACATTATGACACTGCTCAACTCAGCTCATAGGCCGACGTACGTGTTACAACCAATCTTGCGATTATCAGCCTAATAGTGACATTTAGCCTAGCTATTAGCCCCGTTAGCAATCCTGTTTAAATTTTGACCATTAACATGGCTGCAGCATCTATACAATGTTAGGCACAGGCCTCTGCTTCACACTAGCTCAGGAAAAGGATTCAAATTCTAGGTTTCATTTTAGGTCAAACAATGTGATGTGAAACGTGTAGATATAAAGGTTTGTCATTGTTCACCAAGATCAGACGTTTTCTAAGAGGAAGTTACATCGGAGTCAACATTGCACAACTATTAGAAATTTTAGGACATAATGAGAAAACACACAAGCCAGGGAACAGACTTTGAAAAGGCATTCTGTCTAAAACACATTTGAGTCAAGATCCTAGATTTTTCAGGTGAATATCTCATAATATGAATAAAAGCAATGTACAACATAAGGTGTATGGTGATTAGGCAACATCTTGCACATCCATACTTGCATTTCAATTTAACATATTTAATTTCAAATTTGCCACAATTTGCGGCAAATTAACAGAATCAACAGATTATCACTTCCGGTGCTGTCTATTGGTAGCTAATGGCAAATAATAGTTTCAGTCACTCTAGAGTCTTTTGTGGTTAAAAAAAACATTTCTCTTTTAAATGATTCTGCTCATTGCAAGTGTAGGACTGGTCATTCAGACTGCTAATGGACTGCTGGGACAGAATGGCACTGGGAAACACATTGGGAGTTTCAAGACCCTTACAAGACTCCATGGCAGAAAGGAGGGGTGTATCGCAAAAAGAAAACAATACCGTGATGAAATACTGGGAAAGAAGAGCTGACCTCTGGACAGTGGAGATTTGGAGTTGAGATCGATTAGGTTAACTTCTGACACGGCACCAGTAAAAAATGGATGGCTCGAGAGGTTGGTCTCCTTATGTTGTGTGAGATGGAACTGAGGAGGAGGAGGAGGGAACATCATGGAAGCAAGAAGAAGAGGAAGAAGGAAGAGAAAAGTAGGAGGTTTTGATGCCGATTCTGGATTTTTATAGGAAGAAGAAAAGGTTAAGCAAGAAAAAAGGGGATAAAAATAAAATAATAATGACAAGCAGTGTATATAGAGTAGAGATATACACTACATCCACTCTGCACTGTTTTAAGAAAATATGTGCTGTTTTGGGCAGCTGCGTGAATGCACTCTCCATAAAGCCCGCCAGCCAAACAAAAAGGCTTCCCTCCCACTCCCAGATGTCCGCATGGTCCTAAACTGAAACTGTTGATACAGCAAACCTGCACTACCATTTTAATGAGACTTAGAATCACCTAAAGAATTATAGCAGAATTGGCAAAGGTTTAACTTTGGGTTGGCCTCAATGGTGGTGTTGTGCTTGCTAGAACCAATGTTAAAATGGCATGGATACACAGATCCATGTGATCTCTATGTTTTAGAATTACAGCAGGCCAGGGTTTCAGCGTGGCATAGTGGACTAAGTCGCTGCATTGCAGCACAGTCTACATCATGATAGTCAGTGGTTCAAGCCTGATTATGGGTTCTCTGACTTTCCCCAGACCTCCTGCGTGAGGCAGTGCAATTGGAATAGCACTGCCTCAGATTTGGGATTGAAAAATCTGATTATCTATCCTGCCATGTCGCTCTCCAACGACTCCTTGTTTACAGATCGGGCACCTCACTCACATAAAGATAGTTGGTCAATGTAATCATCCTGTGCCTGATCTGACCAAAGGCTTTCTGTGTTGGATGAACCATGTGCACGCCCCTCGCCGTCACACATCTGTGCAAAGAGTTGTGAAGCTGCCTCTCAAGGCAGGTTTAGTGAGAATTGGTAGGGGATGAAAATGGGGGTGATAAAAATATATAAAGAAGTACAGCAGTCCAAACCATTTTGCCCAAAAAAAAGCCTGTTTTAGAAATGTATTTTCTACCTATCTGTGAATGTACAATCCTTTCTCAATGGGAGCACAAACTCTACTCCAAAAGACCGATGTGGTTTTAGTATTTGTATGGACTTGACTCATTACTAAGCAACATTCAATTTGAAATGGCAAAAATCTGGTTTAATTAATTAATATGAAATATGAATACCTAAAAGTTTTAGTGAATATTACACCATAGAGAATTGTGAGACATTAGCATAGAAACACTAAAGCAATATGTAGGGCCCAAGATAAACTTTTAACATTCACTGTGTCCCCAATTCAATTAGAATTTTCGATCGTTAGTTCACTCAAACAATCAGTTAAATAAATAAATGAGGAAACACAAAAATGTTTCTTTAGAGTAACGCCTCGGTCAGACCAATTGCGGCAATGCATCAGAGATGCTTAAACCTTTACATAGCCACGCAACTATCATTTCGGCATGCATTCACTGGACCCCTGAACACGGTGGAGGAACAACAATGCTATTGCAGTCTCTCCGAGACCTTGTTTGTATGACATCTGCCGATAGCTACAGAGTCAACAACAACAAATGGAACTCCCCAGCCTGCGCTTGCTTTTCCAAATCCACTCTACAAAAGCTTGGCTGTTGGGCAACTGGTCATTGGAGCTCGTCTTCCATGTACAACAGAGCCATTACCAATGCGTTTCTCAATGTTGAGTGTCATGTTTGAAATAGGCTGTAATCTCATCTATCTCGGTTATTTCGCTATAATTTCACTCGTGCTTTTGGGGGAGACATAATCGACTACCAAAAAAAATAAGCATGTCATAGAAAATTTTCAATTAACAAAAAAAATATAATCCTACAAAACGTGCAAATACTTTAATACTTCAACTTGCCTAAATGGAAAACAAAAAGCATCAATTTGTAGTAAAACATTTCCCTTTTAAAAGCTACAGTTGGTGTGTAGGTGTTCAATGCATGCAATTACAGGCATCCTTTCGATTTTTCAAATGGATGCATCACACAAAATGCACCGCAACTGATTCTGCAACGCAAGTGATGCAAGCCAAACGCAGCGCTCTGTTGAAAATGAATGTATTTCTGCCATACCAAAATGCAATGAAACAACTGGTCTGACTGGGGCGTAACCTTTACAAAACTGTTCTAAAGATATTCTGTCTATTGAGAGTAGCATCCTTTAAGGAAATATCTTCAACCCTGTCTGATAATTTATTTTATGCCATGTAGATTGGTAGTGCTGGCTAAATACTAAACTTTCGAACCATCATCTGATAACAAATCACAAATCTGCTATTAATAAAATAAAATTGACTGCTTCACAGTATTCATCGTGATCTGTAGTCAGCACTCTAGAGTCACATTCTGTCTTTACACTCCCCTGAGAGCCTTTTATCAGTTGGCAACTGTGTGTTTGTGCTCTTTCTGTGGTCTACCACTAGCTGCCCTTGTAACACGTCAAGTGAAGTGCTATTAAAGACTGTGGGTTGGGGCGGGTTGCTATCCAGACTAGTTGTGCTGACCGAGCCATTTTGATGGACAGGCCTGTCGCTGGTCAGACCTCAGGGAGGATCAGTGACCCCATGTGACAGAGTACTGTTCGCCCAAGGGAAAGCACACTGAAACAAACAAACTCCCTAACTGCCTTACTCAATTCTATCATACTAGTGAGGCAGTTTACTAGTAGAACACCATATGAACTGTCGCTGCATGGAGGTGCAGCCTTCATCAAATGTCACCTTACGGCTGGTACAAGTGAGGAAAAATAAAATAGGCTTGGCTCAAGAAAATCTGAAATGCATGGACAATTGACCTCAGAGAAAAAGGCTATATATCAGGATTTTTTTTATCTTTCCTCCATTTATACTCTTGCCTAATCTGTCTGGTAGGCTGAAATTTTATTCTTGACACCAGCATTTAAGCATGAAATATGAAATAGATTGGAGTGTAGAAGAAACCTTTGAAGTCCCTTTTAGACAGACAGACAGCATGTCGCTTACAGTCACAGCTGTGATATTTGACTATAGGCGTATAGACTCCGTTGAAAAGTGACATTTTGCCAAGAGACAAAAAATACTCTCTGGCATATTTCCTGAGAATAACTTGTCAGTGACCCGTCTGCCTTTCTCTTTTCAAAACCCTCAATACAGTGTGTCATCTAACTAATTCTCAAACTGCCATATTTCTCCTTAAAATATGTCTGGAAACAAAATGTCACTTGCTTGAAGTACCCCAATTGCATTGTTCATACTGTATCTATCTGAAGTGTATTCAACTTAGTCCCCAATAGATTAATATATATCTAATCCTCTAGTCACTTGTCACAAAGATGAATATTTACCAAACTTTGGGGCAGGGTGCACAGCAAATCTCGCTACATGGTCTCAGCATATCGCTAAGAATGAGTATTACACATTTTCGTCAGGAGTGACAGTATAGCCTTATTGTGTCAGTTCACTGAAGCACACATGGAATCAGACACAGTTTCAGCTCTTATTAGAGCAAAATGTTTACATTCATACCTCTGTGCATGTAAGTGGATCTGGGTCATACATGATACAGCACCTCACCCCAAGTAAAAAAAAGTATATTTAAATTATACTCCAGTATTATACTTCTAGTATACTTATGTTTAACCATAAGTATGTATTTAATATATTTAAGTATATTTGAAGTATACTTTCAAAATATACATACCAAAATAATATATTGGAAGTATATTTAGGATAAATAAAATACATTTCAAGTACATTTAAATATACTTTTTTT
>JACXGM010004147.1:0-22363 GCA_016801145.1 Umbra pygmaea | reverse complement strand
GATGAGGCACTGATTATATTGTGGTATTATATTGTCTGAGTGAATGTCTCTGTTTATGTTACCTTATGAAAAAGCTTCTGAGTGAAACGGCACTTACCCGCACAACTCACATTCTAGCAGACACTGCAGTTAGTAAAATGTCTCCAGTCCTCATCTATTGTATGGTATATCGTTTCAAAGTACTCTAAAATGTACAGATTGTTTTTTATGCTTCAAGCGTTCCTTGACTACCCAAGTGGAAATGCATGGCATCTGTTTTGCCCCTGTACACCCTAGAGCATTTTGTTTCTCCATATTATTGTCACTAAGCAATTGGTGGGGTTAATATGTAAGAGCAAATGGTGCCTAGTGTGGAACAATTCTTAAAATATTATGTGGCATTTCATGAATCTTTTACTCAATGTTTCAAGTTAAAGGCCAGTTGTTGGTTTTTGTGTGTATCTTATCTTTTCCCTATCTTTGCACTTGATATAGACAATTAATTGCAGCTCTATGCTGGCACCCCACAGGTATCGAAGAAGTGAAGCCAACATCCAATGATTGGATATATTTCTGGGGCCAATGAATTCTGTCTCAGTGAGTCATGCGGGGCAGCTAGGGACTGTTTCACACAGAGAATGCCCCTGCAATCAATGGGGGTGTGCTATTGAATCCCATGGTCCTCCCTGACAGGGCAGGACTGTATATTTTAGACTTGACAGACATATTGACATGGATTTAATAATTTAAGGTAAAAGTGGATGCTGCTTTCTAAATTGGACAGCTGTTGGGAGGAATATTGTGGCTGACTTATATATAGCAGCCTAATTTAGTTTTATGAAATATAATAAATATTGATTTTATATCACAGGATTGATCCGATAGATATCCGTTAATTTTTGTGATAGATATTCATCAAGTGGGGATGTTAATTAAATTTACCAGAGGTCAGGTCATGATGATGTGAAATGAAAGCGGACACAGTGTGTGAGGCTGGAGATCTTATCCTTATTGGCAGGCCAGCATCTAGAGGACACAAGGTCCCATGACTCAAGATATACCCTGGATGTTAGATGTGCCAGAAACATTGTTTCCTTAGCAGCAAATTACATTCACAGCATCTTCAAATGTCATTTTCATCATCCTTAAAATATGCTGGATTCTTTTTTCCCGCCTACATAAAAAACTAAACTGTGTATTTCTCTTTCACTCTAAAAAAAGGTTCTAGCAATGTTCTTCGTTGGTTCTGAGGGTTCCAGGTGAAACCATGAACAGGTAAAGAACATTTTAGGTACTTAAAAAAAGCAACGGTTCTTTTAAAGGAAAAGCACGTCTTGGCCTATTAAAGCATGATTAGCTTTCCATGTTACCGCAGACATTGTTGTCTATGCTGTTACATTGGTTAGTACATTGTTGTCTATGGTGGTACATTGGTTAGTACATTGTTGTCTATGCTGGTACATTGGTTAGTACATTGGTCTTTTATTCCAATGTCCTGGGTTCAATACCACATGTACTGTAACATTTAAGAAGAAAGAAAAGAACATTTTAATGTCATTTTCATTTTCATTTGCAAATATTCTATATTTCTTTTCAGTAGTTAGGTGACTTCTCATTACAAGTACTGTATATACTGCCATGTCAAAATGTTATCCTAAATGATTAATTAGGCAACCACTGTTGTAGCTGTTCAACCCCACCAACGTTGTTAAATAACTAGTTTTCTGATTGTTCCAGGGAGAACTCTTTCTATATTATCTTTTATGAAGGGTTCTTACAGTGACAAGAATGGCTCTTTGAAAATTAATATTGGTGAGTCAAGATCCTTCAATTCAAAGGGTGATTAAAGACTCAGTGTAGCCCACTTGGTCAACCATATAACTCAGAAATTCACCTGAATTACATTCTCAGTGAACTAATTTGAAAACATGAATTATGTTATATGCCAACATATTTACAGTTTTTACATTTCTGCTGCACGTTTTACTATTTACCTATATTAGTCCTTCTATTACGTTGTACCTGTAACGTTTCCCAGTTCCCCTTCCCTGGAAACTGCCACTTCCTTTGTCTATATTGCTTAGAACTACAATTCCCATTCCCCAGTTCTTCTTCCTGTGGACTACAGCTTCCCTAGTCATGCCTCCTCAGAACTACATTCCCCATACCCGGACTCAATTATCCCAATTCAGTACACCTGCTCACTCCAGTCTGTATTTAAGCCACATTCCTCTCATTGCCTCTTTGTGAGGTATTGTGAGTATATTTTCATTCTCCATTCTGAGCATTCCTATGTTGTATTGTTATTCAGGTTTGACCTTTGCCTTGTATAGTTATTGTTCTGCCTTGGATTACGATTCTGTGCCGTTGCCATTTAATACATATTCCTGTTTAGAATAAACATTGTTCTCTTCTACCTTTGGAGAAGTTGTTAATTACAGTACCTTCATGTTTCATTTTCCAGATTCATGCAAGAACATTCCACACATTTCATAGCATTCAAAATTTTATTCAAACTTTCACTATTAAGGCTAGTGTTAACATTAGGCATGATGTTACTAATGGTTAAAGTTAGGCATGTTGTTAGTAATGTTAAGTTTAAGATTAGGTTAGGGTTACATTTTATAAAATAGTTTCCTCTGAACGTAATTCATGCGATTTTGGACTTTACTTGGTAGTAGCATGATGATTTTCCTGCCAAGGTTGCGATTTTGATTGACTGCTGCTTTTTAAATGTAAGACCAATAGATTTTATTATGCCAGTGTTAGATGTATCCCAGAGCTAGCACACCTAAATCAACTTGCCTACTAATCCTTGGCTGCTTGATTCAGGTAAGCTCCTTTAGGGCAGTGGTTCCCAAACTTCTCCTGGAGGACCAGCAACCAGTTCTTGTTTGAACTATGCTGGCTTGAACACCTGATTCAAATTGTCTACTAACTAACATGTCCTTGATTTTGTGGTTCTGGTGAATCTTGAGGGCTACCGCTAAACTCTGGAGTGGCTGGTGGTCCTTGCTTTAGGGCATAAAACGAATTGCTAAATGGGGGTCCCAAAGGAGAGGTTTGGGAAACACTGAGCCACCTTCAAATTCTATAAATGTCATCTGAAAAAAATATCTATTGAAAACAATCTAGTATTTTAAAATGTGTAGTGTTAAACTTACATGTAGATTAATTATTTTAATATTAAAAGAATAATACCAATGCAACTGTTTCTTATTCCAACCCTGTGAATATCAAATTAAAATGTTAGTTTGTGAAGACTTGAACTTTACATAGACTTTGCAGTTAGAAGACTTTTGCTTTACCACTGCACCACAGAATTACTCGTTTACACTTTACCAAACTAAATGTCCTCATGTGACTGATAACTAGCAGAATTGTATACTGTAGTCACTCCCCTGCTTCTTAAATCACCACCCCAGCAGGCCACATTCTAACCAGGAAGTGACAGATCTATGGACTAAATAGCAGACATCTTTTGCAGTGTAAAGTGCAGATTTACATTTTGGGTAAGTATGTTTTTGTTTGTTGTAAGCTGGGTTAAAGCCCTGTTTAGAACACGTTTGTTGTGTACAGTACAGCAATGGTGAAAACAGCATCATTTTGCAAGGCAGAAATATACCCGAGACCTCTTGTGGTACAGACAGAAATGCCTCAAATTAAATTTAGCTTTAAATTACTCTACTGAATCCCACTTAGCCATGACAATCATTAGTTTTGTCCCAAATATATACTAATTAGCTCTCTTCACATCACTTCACTAAGATCTGTAGTCCTGTCAAAATACTTGGAGAAAAATTTGGAGACTCATCGTGTAGACTTGCACCATGTTAGTCAACGCATAAAATGACATTTAAGAGAAGAATAGGTAACATGTTGTAGCCTCTGCCAAGATGGTAATTTTAATTTATCCTGGATTTTTACATGGATTTTGTGATAACAGGTTATGAAAATGTGGACTCAATTTACATTACATGATTAGTGTCTACAGGCAATAGTATTTTGTCTTACAACCTGAAATGTTTTGTCTCTATTTACACATTCTGCCTTACAACAGTCAAGTAATGTACTGTAAAAATTTCAGAAACTAATTTTTTTTACTAGAATAATAGAAGTTTGATCAGTCCCATGATTTAATACTTCATAGAGACAACTTTTGCTTTAATTACAGCCATCAGTCTGTTTGGATATGTCTCTATTAGCATGGCCAGCTCTGGCTATTTTAGCACCCTGGAAGAGTTTTTGTTATGGCGCAGCCACATATGCAACAAACTGTGATGCAATGTGTTCTGACACCTTTTTCTCAGATCCAGCATTTACTTTTTCAGCAATGTGAGCTACTGTAGCTTGTCTGTTGGATCGGCCCACACGGGCCAGCCTTCGCTCCCCACGTGCATCAATGAGCCTTGGCCACCCATGATCCTGTCAGCGGTTCACCGCTTTTCCTTCCTTGGACCACTTTTGATAAGTACTGACCACTGCAGACCGGGAACACACCACAAAAGCTGCAGTTTTGGAGATGCTCTGAACCAGTCATCACAATTGGGCCCTTTGTCAAAGTCAATCAATTCCTTACGCCCATTTTTCCTGCTTCATTATTTTGTCCTCAAAGTTGATGTGTAAAAAGCAGGAAAAATGGGCAAGCGTAAGGATTTGTGTGACTGAAACGGGCCAAATTGTGATCACTGGATTGTGTTGATGCTACACAAAGACTGTGGTCACAGCCCACCCATTAAAATCTCCAGACACTACGGTAATTAAAAACTGATCAAAAACACTGATAACAAACACTGAACATTTTTTTAAAAACATTGATAAAAATGTTACTGTAATACAATGGGCTGTATACATTCAGATTCCCCACCTAGTACAATCAGAAGAGGACTGGCCGACCCCTTGAGTCTGGCCTCTGTCTAGAATTCTTCCTAGGTTCTACCCACTAGGGAGTTTTTCTTAACCACTGTGCCTCACTTGTTGTTGCTTGCTCTTGGGGGTTTTAGGCCAGGTATCTGTGTATAATGTATTTTTATTTATAAAATACATCTTATTTATTGATTGATGGAAAAGAGATCCCATATGTGTGTCCCATATGTGTGATCCCATATGTGTGTCTGTGCCATTACAGTATACATGTGTCATAATGTGTCATAATTGTTTCATAGTTATTAACACATTTGACTGAGGAGGCATACAAACCTAGTCATGCTAAATGAACTAACCCAATGTCAAGCCTTGCAAATGTAAGATGGTCTATAGGGTGAACTGGTAGGAATGGACATGGCTACAGCCAAATGGTTAAGATGTTGCCTTTTTTTTAGTATTTTATCTTTTAGCAATACAGCCATGATGCCACAGCTAAGAGATGATCTTAGGCACAACACCTTACAAATGATATGGATACAGTCTGTTGTTTTCTATTAACGGTAATCCACAAACTAAAAGGTGGCTTGTTCTTGTCATAAAATGGTTACAAATGTATACATTGTTTTGTCACACCCATGGCATACAGTCTGCTGGCATCATTTGGGCAACAAACCACCCAGTTTACTGTATAATATACAATCACCTAAAGGATTACTAGGAACACCATACTAATACTGTGTTTGGCCCCCTTTCACCTTCAGATCTGCTTTAATTGTACGTGGCATTGATTCAACAAGGTGCTGAAAGCATTCTTTAGAAATGTTGGCCCATATTGATAGGATAGCATCTTACAGTTGATGGAGATTTGTGGGATGCACATCCAGGGCACGGTGCTCCCGTTCCACCACATCCCAAAAATGCTCTATTGAGTTGAGATCTGGTGACTGTGGGGGCCATTTTAGTACAGTGAACTCATTGTCATGTTCAAGAAACCAATTTGATATGATCCGAGCTTTGTGACATGGTGCATTATTCTGCTGAAAGTAGCCGTCAGAGGATGGGTACATGGTGGCCATAAAGGGCTGGAGATGGTCAGAAACAATGCTCAGGTAGGCCGTGGCATTTATTTGATGCCCAATTGGCACTAAGGGGCCTAAAGTGTGCCAAGAAAACATCCCCCAAACCTTTACACCACCACCACCAGCCTGCACAGTGTTAAAAAGGCATGATGGATCCATGTTCTCATTCTGTTTACACCAAATTCTGACTCTACCATCTGAATGTCTCAACAGAAATCAAGACTCATCAAACCAGGCAACATTTTTCCAGTCTTCAACTGTCCAGTTTTGGTGTGCTCTTGCAAATTGTAGCCTCTTTTTCCTATTTGTAGTGGAGATGAGTGGTACCCGGTGGGGTCTTCTGCTGTTTTAGCCCATCCGCCTCAAGGTTGTCCATGTTGTGGCTTCACAAATGCTTTGCGGCATACCTCGGTTGTAACGAGTGGTTATTTCGGTCAAAGTTGCCCTTCTATCAGCTTGAAGCAGTCGGCCCATTCTCCTCTGACCTCTAGCATCAACAAGGCAATTTCGCCCACAGAACTGCCGCATACTGGATGTTTTTCCCTTTTCACACCATTATTTGTAAACCCTATAAATGGTTGTGCGTAAAAACCCCAGTAACAGATTGTGAAATACTCCGTTAGTCTGGCACCAACAACCATGCCACGCTCAAAATTGCTTACATCACCTTTCTTTCCCATTCTGACATTCAGTTTGGAGTTCAGGAGATTGTCTTGACCAGGACCACACCCCTAAATGCATTGAATCTATTCCAATGTGATTGGTTGAGTAGATCATTGCATTAAGGGGAAATTGAACGGGTGTTCCTAATAATCCTTTAGGTGAGTGTAGAGTTCAGTCTAAATCAGTGTTTCCCCAATCTCCCTCCAGATGTTGCATAATATTTTGTTTTACCCTAATCTGGCTCTTTCAGTTAGTCCAGTGTTTCCCACAAATGTCACTGACTAACCTCAACCACACACATACTTAATGTAGCCCTGGAGAAACATTATGTAGCCCACAGACAATTCACCACCCACTACCTCAACCTCTTGCAGAACATTTAATTGTAATACAAGTCTCCTAAAATGACATTGAGAATGGTCATAAGAATTGCACAAAATGCAAGAAACCATCTATGAAACAACCAGAGTACAGTAGACTGGTAAGGGATTTAACACCCAGTCAATGATGGGTTATTTAGAAACCTGTGTGAAACACTGGAGAGGCGCTTTTCTTGTGGTGTTTTGTTGTGTGGTTGTATTCGTAGACAAGCCCTGACAACAATATAACAATTTGAGCTAACTGTCTAATTATCTAAACATGGACAATTTTCATGCTTATTTGTTATGTTTTTAGTCACATTGAAATTGGCGGAAGTTAGATTGCTAACTGTTAAATATCATTGTTCTCCCATCTCAAATTGTAATGTACAATTCACTGCTTGACCTTGTCTCTCCAGCATAGCGGGTCCTGACCTCCCTGGGGCTTTAAACAGAACTCTGCTAAGGGACCGTCCTAACTGACCCGTGATCCATGTAAACCATTTGCCATTGACACACACAGTCACACCTGACACCCCAGTGCTCCCACTACATCCCTCCCTCATTTAAAACAGTTTGATCCATCTGTCGGTCTAAGAGTAAGTAGACCTATACAGAACAAAATTAGGTATTAACAAACATTATTGAATAGAATATTTCTATAGCATCTTAAGATAAGTATGTAAACATAGGCCCATTGGCTATGGATGCAGCTATTTGCCTTAAAATAGTAAAATAAAACCTATAGAGCTGTGTGATTAGCGTTGGCCACACAATGTAACCATACGCTTATAGGTTATGGATGCAGCTAAAGTATATGTCTCAAATAGTCAAATAAAACCTAAACAGCTGTGAAAACAGCCTGGTTATTTTCAGCATGCTGGCTGTACACCTCTGGTGTTAGTCTGGCTGAGACTGGATGTGGATCAACTGAGTCAGTGCCTTTACTGGTTGATGATCCAGCATCCAATCGAGAATCTGTGGAAAGAACTGAAAACTGCTGTTCACAAACGCTCTCCATCCAACCTCACTGAGCTCGAGCTGTTTTGCAAGGAGGAATGGGCAAAAATGTCAGTCTCTCGATGTGCAAAACTGATAGAGACATACCCCAAGCAACTTACAGCTGTAATCGCAGGAAAAGGTGGAAAAATATTAACTTAAGGGGGCTGAATAATTTTGCTCGCCCAATTTGTCAGTTATTTATTTGTTCAAAAAGTTTGAAAATTCCAATAAATTTCATTCCACTTCATGATTGTGTCCCACTTGTTGTTGCTTCTTCACAAAAAATTACAGTTTTATATCTTAATGTTTGAAGCTTAAAATGTGGCGAAATGTTCAAGGGGGCCGAATACTTTCGCAAGGCACTGTATGTGTGTTTTAGATTCATTTTTGTATACATACATACATACATACATACATACATACATATACTATGCCAGTGCATTGCGTTATTGAATATATGTGTGTATATTATGGAATGTTGGCGTCATCCCTTGTTCAGCTGGAGCTATTGTCAGGTGTCCTTATTGGCATCTGGGCTGGTTTGTTTTAATCACTAAATAGCATTCAACCGGCATCAATTAGTGGCTATTTATGCTCTGGGATGGCACAGATCATTAAGGAAATGTCACAGGAAGAATACTGACGTCCAGGAGCTATTGCCTTCAGCAGTGAGTTGTGAAAAGTGTGTTTTAGAGTTTGAGTTATGTGTACGCTCTAGCTATATACAATGTTTCAGCGTCTATGCCGCTGTGAGAGCATAGTACATATAATATATTGTTGTGTCTCCTGTTTATGCAGTTGAGTTTATGCATTCGCTCTATATGTGTCCTTGTCTCTGAAATAGCATAGTCATCTTATATATATATTCATTTGTTGTGCACTCAATGTGCTGTTCACCTGCAACTATGCTGTCTTGTCCTGGATTATCCATATAAACAAACAACAAACCATCTACTGCTTGTCTGATCTCCCTCTTTCTATACACCCACAATAAACGTGACAGCTAGGTTGAGCAAGACAGACTAGAAAGTAGAGTTGTCATTCTCAGCCCTTACCTGAAAGCCCAATGGCTATAAGTAAAACAATAAATAATATTACAAACTGAAGTTCTTACCATTTTTTCTATTTTCAGTTAACACACAGAAATATTAGGCTAAACTACTATACAACATTCGATTATTATTCTAACATGACAATTGTTTCCAGAACTCCAAGGATGAGGATGAGGTAGGCTGAAGACTGCCCTTACAGAAGTTGAATGTATATTGGTTGCATAGGAAGGAAAAGGCCAAGGGAAGTTTGACTTAGTTATTAAAAACACAGAGAATGTAAAATGCAGAACATGCCGCACATTTTTTTTATATGAAGGCAAGACAGGTACTGTATGTCTTCTCTGCAGCACCATTCATACTTTACGTCTTTTCTGCAGTAAATATGCAGCACTTTACACAACACATTGTTGCAGTTTGTCATTAAGTAGCTGCTAACCTTTTTAACTGTTTTAATGGATTGAAGTTAACTATTTTCTGTGCTACAAAATGTGATATAAGACCTGATCTTTTTCAGTTAATCATGTGGAAATGTAGGGATTCCATGTGGCATAGTGGGCTAAGTCGCTGCATTTCATGAGAGTCTATGTCATGGTAGTCACAGGTTTGAGCCTGACTATGGGTTCTCTGACTTTCCCCGGGCCTCCTGCATGAGGCAGCACCAATTGACGTAGTGCTGCCTGGGATTTGGGTTAGATAAATCAGATTATCCATCATACCACGTTGCTTTTCAGTGAAAAAATAAACCCATGAGTCTGTTTTTCAAATGATAAAAATTAACAGATTTATTATAAAGATGACCGGAGAAGCTTATAGGCTACAGTTCAGGCGAAACTCAAAATGAGCAGGGCTTATAATGCATAATAATGAAACAAAGCATACTAAACATTAATTAAACATTTATTTTCTAATGTTGTCACCTTTATTGCAAGGTCTGTTTCTTCCATTCTTCTTTTTAGTTCTTTCCAAACCATTAAATATTCAACAGTTTATGCGGACATTGTAGCTGTAGCAAGTTTATAACCTTTCTATTTATAAATCAGGCTTTTATTTCATGCTAATTTAGTTAATGTGACTGGGCCTAGGCTCAGGCCTCATCTGAGCTGGGTAAGACCGGGCTAAATTTTCAGGCCCGATTACAGCTCTATTAGAGAGAGACGCAATGGCATTACAAGCTCAAAGTCAAAGTCGTTTATTTATCATATGCATCGAATGACATCACATCATCCTATGCAGAGAAATTCTTTTGACATGGCTCGTCACATCTATGCAGTGGGCTTATAAAGATTTACAACAATATAAAGAATTTTAAAACAATAATGACAATAGTAATAATAATAATAGGCTATGTACTGAGCAGTGATCTGTAAAATGTACAACAGTAGAAGTAATAAATATTATGAATGGCATGGAAAATTGCTGATGCAATCTGATGTAGAGTGCATCAGCAAGGCATCTGATGTAGAGTGCCTCACAAGGCATCTTATGTAGAGTGCATAAAGTGACCAGAGAATGTTAGTGCTCAACAGATGGTTTGTGATCAGTGTCAGTGTTCCATGTTGAGCAGCCGAATGGCCTGGGGGAAGAAACTGTTTTTAAGTCTGGTAGTCCGTGCCTTGATGCTCCGGTAACGTCTGCCAGACGGCAGCAGTGAGAAAAGTTCACGGCCTGGATGGCTGTGGTCTTTTAATATGTTCTTAGTTTTCCTAATACATCGCTTCTGGTAGATGCCTTGCACGGAGGGGAGGGAGCAGCCTATGATGCGCTCCGCTGACTTCACCACCCTCTGAAAGGCCTTACGATCAGCAGCAGAGCAGCTGCCGTACCAGGCTGTAATGCAGCCTGAGAGGATGCTCTCAATGGTGCACCTGTAGAAGTTAGTTAAAATCCTGACAGACATGCCAAACTTCTTGAGTCTCCTCAGGAAATATAGCACATCAGCTAGCACATCAACTTAACGTTGCTGTTGTTTGTTGACATCAAACTTGGAGAGGAGAGAATACAAATTTACCCGACTGCTGTTCCTGCAATTCAATCACATTGTGTTTTTTTCTCCTTTCATGACCAGAAGATAATTCCACATCATCCTCTCATCAAAGTTGTAAACATTGACACAAGTGATATTCAGTTTGCCAAAGTTCATTTGGACCGACCCTTGTTACCTACTTGATAGTTGAGACTCAAACTGACTGTTAGTTGAGACTGAGAGTCAGTAAATAAAGTCAAACTTCCCATTACTAATTGACACTCGCTTTGACACGAGGGGGAGGTGGGGCCCTTACATAATTTGTGGGGCCCTACGCAACTTGCTCAGTGAGCGTAGTGAGCGTAGAGAGCGTATAGAGCCGACGGCTTCTGCTCACTGGCAACTACCCAGCAGGTTTTAGAAAGATTGATAAAGAAGCTTTTTCACAAGACCAATGTGATTTTGATAGACCTTCTGAAATGTCAGATGTTAAACTGGCACTTGAGTATTTTAGTACTGTCTTTATGCATGCCTCTATATACAGATTGAAGAGTGAAAAACAGATCTAACCTCTGGTTTACTTTTAATATATCTGATGTTATTTATAAAAGAAATGTTGCATTGGCAAAGGCTATGAAAACAAATTCATAGAAACAAAGAAAGCCACAGGGGCTGATATACATACTTGATCCAGGGTATATGCTGCACATATATTTCTAATGCTATTACACATATATCTAATCTACTGTAACATATATTTTAGGGGTTATACCTAAAATATGAAAAACTGCTAATGTGCTCTCTCTACATAACGGTGGGTACACATTGTGTTCTTGACAAATCTCTTAAGTTGTCAATGCTTGCTAAAATCCTGGAGGTATTTGTTAATGAAAAGCTATGTTCCTTTTTGTCAGAGAATTGCATTCAAAACAAATTACAGCACAATTACAGAAAACACACTTGTTGTAAATGATATTGTGAAAGACATGGATAAACGTTTTTGCTACGTGGCTCTACATTTTGACCTATCAAAGGCGATCGATACAGTTAATCACTTAAAGGGAAACAATGACAAAAATCTATAATGTGTCTATATTTCTAAATTATTTGTCTGTCTTGCTCATCAGGTCAGGGAGAGCAGGGTTGAGCTAGTGCGAGTGCCACGGCATAAGGTTATGTTTCTCTCTGAACATGAATGTGCTTGATACAACTATTGATTGATCGATTGCTTCCTCCAAGCGCGCATCCAATGTTTACACTGCTTATTCTACATGGAACTCTTTAGTTCATTCACACATGGTGCGGCTACATGTCCAACACCTGTACGAACACAAATGAAAAATTGGGACAAAATAGGAGTAAAATCCCACCAAACAACATTTCTACAGTAATTTACATATGTTGGAAAACATACATTTGAACGTAGAAGATATACCATCTTTAGTAATGTGGCTAGTTTTTGTGTATTGTTGGGCAGAATAAAGCTCTTGGATGAGATCTCTGCTTCTTTAAAAGATACAGTATTATCCAATTTGTAAACATGATTGAATGTTGTGAAACTGCAATATATCATGGATAAATTGGGAGGCACTAACTGATCTGAAGATAATACTGAAAGATCTATTTAGGATGCAACGTAATTTGAGGTAAAATCAGTGTCACTTGTAGTTTTGTTAAATCCTTTTCATCATGGCCAATTTACAAATGTTTTCAGTGTTTCGCCTCGGCTGGTGATTTGCCAAAAATCACAAAGACACAACAAGTAAAAGGAGGCATTGCTACTGTATGTTACATTTCCTACTATGTCAAAACCTTTTTAAAACCTTAAAACTAGAAGAGACATAGTTTTCAATATACATGCAATTATGTCTATGACATTAATAACTGCACTGAAGTATGACCTCCTTCAAGTTTCCCTCAGTCACACTTCAGATACTGTGTTGCCAATATTTGGTAACCAAGATTTATTGTCCCCCGCCGCTGAAATAGTAGGGGAGACAATTCAGTGGTCTCTGTGGGTGTTTGTGTTTGTTTGTATGTATGTCATAGCTGTTCAGACTCTGATTCTGAAGGTAGCGGATTTGAACTCCCATCAGGGCTATACATTGTTTTTTGGACATTTGCCTACTCATTGAAAACAATTCAATGAACACAGGTGCTTGCTATTTGTACTCCGGTAATTCAAACACAGCATGCACCATCAGCTGTAGGTGAACTGGAAAGTGTCTCTGATGCCACTTTGATCCCCAATTGGAGCTATTGTTTGTGTGCTTACAGGGCTGTTTTCTTTGTCTTTGCCTTGTATCCTGGCATTCAAAGCTTCTTTAATTGCGTTATTCCCTGACAGTGTGGACACTGTGTAGTATATACAGTGTAGTATAATAATATCCTGAAGTAGAATGGAGTTTAAAATAAAAAATAATAATATAAATAATTTGTGTTAATGTGTATACAACTGTGGCTTCATATTTGCATATGCCACGTTAATGGAGCAAGGTACTGCATTGACAATCAGACATGGACTAATCAGTCATTATGGCATACACACATCACACAGGCTGGATGAATGTAATTGGCAAATCTCTTCTCCATCACTGAATTTGCATGTGAGTGTGATTTGAGAACACAGTGGGGAGAATGAATCAGAGAGGAAGGTGAGACACTTCACATTTCTCAACGGAATTGTCTGTTTGGTTGGGATTCAAGGGTTTAATGCCTGAAAGAATTAAAAGGGCAAGTTAAAATAGCATTTATTTGCTTCGAAAATTGAGCACTGCTTGTTAATATGTAGATTACTATTTATTAGAAACACTAAACCAGAGCAGAGCAGCTACACTCTGGATTTATTTTTTATTTTTGTAGGCTGCATATGCACACAGTATTAAACGACACTTTTTTTCAGACAATGTTTATTTTCTTTTTCTTTTACACTTATTTAATGTTTTTGATATTGCATTGAGATTGTAACTGCTGTAAATAAAGGTATTTGAACACTTAAACCTTTTGGTGGATTCAAGCATATTTCAACACTAACACTTGCACAGCTAGCTAATGAATATGTTCAGAAAGTAGAACGAAGGCCCGTTATACTATAGTCAGTCGAGATGGTTGTACAGCACGCGCACACGCACGCACACACACACACACACAACAATCATCCAATAAAATTCTAATGACTTCTAAAGCAGGCTGCACTTGCATGTTTGTCCAAAAATGTTCCTTCATCTGATGAGTGTGCTATGCAGCTGCCAGATTTTAGTTTTGCTAGTAGCTAAAACTCACTGGAGAACTCCCCCGTATTACATTATAATGCCTGTACAACAGTATAAAGCCTGTATAGCAGATCAACAGCATCAGATACATAAGATACACCCAGTGAATCAGAGAACAGAGAGCTGCTGTTAGTCTCCACCTGTTTTGAGATCAATTTATCTTTCTGTCGGCAGGAGTCTTAATGAAATACATCATCAATATTTAAATACGTAAATATGGGATTGGCATGGAGAGTATGGTGCCATTCCCTGTAAGTCAGTACGTGATATTTTACCTGGGAAGTGGTATTTTCGAGAAAAAGGTCAGAGTGAAGACATCTCTACGGCGGCCTATTTTAGAAGTATCCCGTGATTACGTGTGTAATAGAAGAATCACAGAACAGAAAATCAATTGTAACCTTCATTAGTGTGCAGCAAAGATCTTTATGCCACTTTCCCAGTAAATGTATCACACACTGTATTGGATTGGAAATGGATATGAACAGGCTCCCATTTTTATCTGTGTGGGGGTGTTTGCTTTAGACAACATGCCAATAGTAGAGAATCCAGTTTCTAACTAATGAGATTAGAGCATATCAGCTATAAGCAGTCTCTATGGCACGTACTCTCTCCTCTCTCCTGATATTGCTGTCCTTCCTGTAATGCACACAAACGTACACTCATTTATTTGCAGTAACTGTCTTTCATCCCACAGCATTTACAAAAGCAGGCGGCGAAGAGACAGAAGAGCTCACCACGCAGATAAATAGTTTCAATCGATGTTTCTACATGAGCACTATGCTATAGTGGGTGTACGCCTGGCCAGCCCATTCCCATTCAAACAAATTGGCCTGCCTGTATGCATATTGTGGAATGGAATCCAAGAAATGACGACTGTGGCCTGTTTGGATCCACTTACTGTTCGCCCGTAAATGAAGCATGCTTTAAATGCTTTGTACCTCAGTGCTACAAATAACATCTTTCCAGTACACATGTAATACACAGAGGAAAGAACAACCCAAAAACATGTAGGCTACACTATCTCTGAAAGATGGATTTGAGATGGCTATGTCAAGGACTGGTGCATCTTTTATGTTTCTACCTATGAGTCTGGTAAATTGTGTGCGGCTCTGTTGGCAGAAATTCGATGTTTGTGTGGGCATGTGAACTTGGCAATAAGAAAATGCACAGCCTGATACCATTGTCTTTCCAGTCCCAAGACTGAGCTAGGAGGTTCAGCTTGGGTGGTATGTGTTTCTAAGCCCTGCTGTGTACTTATCATCCAAAGCCAGGATTAAAGGACATGCAACAGGATTTGAATTTCCTTTGAATGGCTCAATTTTCCTATCTTGCAGACTAAAAGACCAGGGTTCAAGGCAGAGATCACAAATGTATACATCGATACCTGTAGACTTGTCTATCCCACAGTGATTGTTTTGAAGCATTTTTTTTAGCCGACATGTCACACTGCTTCTCAACAAGTCCTTTTGGTGGAACCACGCTACTGGTGTGAAGACATTTTCTTCATGAAGATCTTAAAATATTTACATGAAAATCTGTCGCCAATTGGATGGAAACCTAGTTTCTTGTAGACATTTGAGAGGATATAAATCATGCATGAACTAGACAACTCAGAGGACAGTAATGCATGTTTCTGTGTGTTGTTGTTGTTGTTTTCTTCTCAATGTGTCAGCAGACTAAGCTACACCGATGTTTCCACTGTACAGCACAACAACACTCTAGTTCAACTGCTGTTGGATTGATCAGAGACGAGGGGGAGGCTGATACAAGTCTCCTTCAGATCTCCCTAATTCACATTGTCAGCTGAAGCGCCAGTGCCCAGCTCCAACCCAGAGCTGTCTCTCACCATCATACACAATCAAGGACCCGGCCTGTCGTTGCAGATGAGGCCACCAGCCCACCACTGTCCAGGAGTATTCAGCTTTACTTTACATTCTTGCATAGAGACAGCTCTACTAAGTCCAGGGCCTTCCACAACTCATGCTGGCCTACATACAAGCTGAAAGACCAAGAGATATAACTTGATTAGCCATGGTAGTGTACACTACATTATTGGTGTTCAATTGATAATTAAATGTATATTTACACCACATAATGTTTAATCCTTGTTCTTTGTTTGGCTTGACATTTTACATTTAATTTACATTTTAGTCACTTAGCAGACACTCTTATCCAGAGTGATTGACATCGACTGCATACATTTAAAAGGATTTACATTAGTCCCTTCCTGCCTCTTATCACTAGTGATCATTTAAAAAAATCTCTCAACAAAATGGAGATCTAAATAATTGGACCCCACTGTCTGCATGGCTGAGTTTCAGTCATTAAAATAAATATTCTCACTCACATTCATTTTCTATTCTCAATGCTGCCTTTTTAAGGACATCGGATTTCAGTTAAACAGCTTATAACTAGTTATAACTACTTTAACCTACCCAAAACTGTTTGGTGACATTTCCTGGCCTAATTTCAGATATCAATATCTAGTATTCTATGCGGTTTTTTAGAAGCCAACCGAGAGCTGCCTTTTTCTGCTGTTAAACATAAGATTTTGTATTATATGTGGATTCTGAAGGCTTATGGTGTACCATGGGATGTACAGTGCATCCGGAGAGTATTCACAGCTCAACACCTTCCCTCGTCGTAGCAGGAGGGAACCTAGACATACAGTGCATCCGGAAAGTATTCACAGTGCTTCACTTATTCCACATTTTGTTACGTTACACCCTTATTCTGAAATAGATTCAATTCCTTATTTTCCTCAGAATTCTATAAACAATACCCCATAATGACAATGTGAATGAAGTGTGTTTGAAATCTTAGCAAATTTATTAAAAATAAAAATGAATAAACACATGAGGCTATGAAGTCCTATGGTGTTCCAATGGTATGTATGTCTAGGTTCCCCCAGGCTATGAAGTCTTATGGTGTACCATGGGATGGATGTCTAGGTTCCGTCCTGTTTTTTGTTTTCCTGACATTGAGGGAGACATTGTTAACCTTGCACCATGACACCAATGCATTAACCTACTGGGCCCTATTTTAACGATCTAAGCGCAAGTGCGCTTTGGGTGTGTCCAAATCTACTTTCGCTAGTTTGACTGTGGAAAAAAGGGTCCATGCGCCGGGTGCATGGTTCAAAAGGGTTGTACTAAGTGTCTTCATTAATTCATAGGTGTGTTTTTGGCGTAACATGGCGCGATCACTGTCCGATGCCTCAAGATAGCACAACACCAATAATTATCCTGAACACACCTCACTGTAAGACCACTACGCCCATGGGCGCAAAGACGGACACAAGTGCATTTGCTATTAACGACGTGGGCGCTGGATGGGAAATTGACAACTGCATCGTCTTAAACTAGACAAGATAGCCCACTCTCTGTAGGCTGACTCGTCATTGTTAGTTATCAGGGCCCGTATTCATAAAAATTCTAAGAATCCTCTTAGAAAACTCCTAATTTAGCTTAAAAACTTTTACATAGAAGTCTTAGCTTAAGAGCGATTCCTGACCGATCTAAGAGCAACTCTGAGCAAGGAAAATACAAAAACTGTCATCTTAGTAAGGAGGCGGGGCTGACCCCGTTGCTATGTATGACACAATCTTTTGAAGACTGTGATTGGTTGGTTGTCCAAGAAGAAAAAAACTGAGCGATTTTAAGTATTCCGTGAAACTGTCATGGATTTAGAAGTTATGGATCCGTGGCAGTTTCACAGAATTTTCGGCCATTCCGAAAGTTAAGTGCCCGTGGTAGTATCACGTATTTCGGAGATCACTTTGAATAATTCGGATGTGGGTTCCATCAATTATTCCGACAACAAGGCTGCTATATTCATAAATGCAGTTTTTTATGCCTACCTTAAGGTGGGAATGTCAAGTGGAAAAGAAATGAACTGCGACACAATAAGAGGTTCTGAAAGTGCTGTAATTGTTTGTGTGATCACTCTGCTTACAGAAGGTTGTGACAGACCCAAATCATCACTGCTGCATTGTAGCATTTTCCCAGTTGCCAAATATCTTAATGTAGTGATTACTGGCACTATGACATTTCTACGCTGTGTCGGAGATGTTAGCGTGTCTCTAATAAGATCGGTCACAAACATGATCCCTGCACGATCTAATCTATAGCGTCTTATTGACTCACTGTCATCCATTGTCTGCAACACATTTCTTCTCCCTCTTCGTAATTCCGCCGTTTTCTCCTCTACTGAAGGAACTCTTAATCCTCTTAAAAGTCCTCGTCTGTACTCCTACCAATTTTGGCCTTAGGACCTCTTTTAAGAGTTAAGATGCTTTCTGAATTACTTCTTTCTTTACTACGATTTTTTTTTATTTTAAGAGTAAACGCCCACATTTCTAAGAATTTTCTTAGAATTTTCTCACTAGGAGCTACTCTTTGCATTAAGATTCTTTATGAATACGGGCCCAATGTAGTGTAGTGTCATCAACTGTAGTGTCATCAGCAAACTTGATGATCCTGTTGGAGCTGTGGGTGGCTACACAGTTGTGGGAGTAGCTACATGAGGAGACTGGGTACACATCACCACAGACCCCACACATCCTGCACACACTCTCTTTAACCACCTCCCCTCTGGCAGGAGCTTTAGATCCCTGCGTACATAAACAACCAGACATAAGAACAGCTCCATTCCCACTGCCATCACTCAACTGAACTGCGTATAACTGGGTCATCCCCACCTTGGCCACTCACCCTCTTCTCTGTACATTACATACATCTTACACACTACTTTGCATTATAACTTTTTGCACCTTACAGCCCACTCCATATGTACTTGTCTTGAAATATGTCTTATTGGATGTTTGTATTTTTTATATAATATGTTGATATGTGCCTATAGAGTATCTCACAAAAGTGAGTACACCCCTCACACTGTTGAACACTAGGTGGGCCTCTGCATTCTGAATGGGTTTTAGCAGATTTGTGGCACACGCCTGGAGTCATACCAAGAGTGAGGTGAAATTATCCAGATGTGAGATGACCAATGCCTGGATGACTACCTGTGCTGCTACCTGGGTTAGATGTTATAGAGCATGAACCTGCAGGAACATGTGACAGACACGATGTTGGCAGAGAACAACAGGGTAATGTCCAAAGTCATGCTAAGGTTCTTTGCACTCAGGGAGGTTGACACTGTGCAGTTATCAACTGTGATGGACATGTATTGGAGCAAACAGGCCTTCCCATGGATGAAGAGCAGCTAAATATTTCAAGGTTGGTGTATAGAGCGATGAGGAGGGGGCCTAGAACAGAGCATTTGGGGACACTGGTGGAGAATGGCTGTGCAGCAGACAATGATCCTCTCCATGTCAATTGGTAGCAGCGGCCTGCCAGGTAGGATGCAAGCCAGGAGTGTGCAGACCCAAACACGGTCTAGAAGAATAAGAACAGAGGAGAGAGTTAGCTTGGGCCGTGTGAAGAACTTCGGTTACACTTTATTTGGAGAGTCCGAAATTCCATCTGTAGGTGCTCTACAGATAGTTTGTTGATAGTCATATCATCAACAAACTATCAACAATCTATTTGTTGATAAGCAACTAATTGTGTAGTTTAAGCGTAGGGGTAAGTTTAGAATATGTTTTAGGGTAATGGTTAAGGTTAGGGTTAACAGTAGGGGAATGGTTAAGGTTAGGATTAGAGTTAGGGATAGTGATAGTTTGTTAAAATGTTGTTGATAGTCTGCAGATAATCTGTAGAGCATCTACAGATACACTTTTTGGACTCTCAAAATACAGTGTTACCAGAACTTCTATTGCAGTCTCATTCGAGTGGCCCATCTTGAAGCCTGACTAGTTGGGGTCAAGGAGATCATACCGAAAGAGTACTGGAGAGTTGTTTGGAAGCCCCACGCTCAATTGTCTTGGAAAGAAAAGACAGCATGGATACCGGCCTGTAGTTTTTGACACCTGAGGGGTCAACTGTTGGTTTCTTCCTTCAGGGGAGCAACTCTCAGTATCTTAAAGTCCATAGGGACACATCCAGTGGTCAGGGATGAGCTGATGAGAGCGGTGAGAAATGAGAGGAAGTCTCCAGAGATGGTCTGCAGAAGGGAAGATGGGATACATTTGAGTGGGCATGTTGTTGGGCATATTGATCTCACTAGCTCAGAGGTCGCATTAATGCAGAATTATGAGTTTTCATGCAGAAAGATAATTGAGAATACAGCAAAAATGTAATCATGCATTCTGAAAACACAGGTATTTTGGTAAGGTGACCAGACATCTCGCTCCTTTCCCGGGAAAGCCCCATATTTAAATTAGTTTTCAGGTGTCCTGACTTTAAATAGAAAAAATATTTTCTAAAGTTTTGTCCCGTATTTTCACTTGGGCCTTTTTTCTGATTAGGGATCGTTGGTTATTTATGGAATGGACCACCGGAGGAAAATAGGGGAGGCTCATGTCTTTTTATTCTTTGTTGAGGGGAGGGTCACCCAACTTTTGTTTTCCAGTCTAGTTCTCCATCTCAGCCCCCCATTGCTAGCAGATAGCACATACTCAGCTGGCTATAGTTATCATTACAGTTATATAGTTATCATTCATCACACTAAACTTTTCTTTGTCAAATAGTGCTCACAGATGAGCAGATGGGCTGACGGGCTTATTATTGCTACTCCGCAAATAATTTGGTGAAAAAAATACAATATTGCTGATTAGTTTGAACTAGCCTAGGAATAACCTCTTAAAAATATAAATTGAAAGCCTAATACAATTCTATTTCTGTTAGGTGAATAGCTGTGACTCTTACCCTGGTGCACTGTGACAGCAATATAAATCCATCGCAACATATTAAATGAAATATAATATAAATAATATAAATAAATTTAAACAAACATTTAATTCAAAAGTCATGTGTTTATTCAACAGGAATTTCTATTTGTTTTAGAAGACACCTCTTCATTTTTTCCAGAGTTGGATATTAATATTTCCCCAGCATATCAAGGCATGACAATAAATGCATTTACCCAAAGGGATATATTTATGTTTTCTTCATTTAACTATGTATGTTTGATGATGTTGGTGGAGAGAATGGTGTAAAGGTGCTCACTGCCCATGCATTGAACGACATACATATCTTGCCTCCCTCGCTTTGGAAAAGTAGGCTCTGCTGGGGCAGAAAACAAAACTCACCTACTAACCTACATATGCCACGGTGTGAGAAAAGTACTGTATATGTCTATGTTTATGTACACAACAATTATAGGCCTATGTTGTTGTGTGAGGTGAAGTGTGTCCTTGTCTGTTTAGCTCCGAAAAGGTGCGTCTCGTTAACCTGCCCGGCCAGTTTAACTGGAGAAAATTAATTTGACTCGAAAAAGAGTCTACTCCCACCAAAGCGAGTCAGAGTTAGAATCGATTCCAAAAGCCCTGGAGTCGTTCACTCTTAGGGCACTATTTTAACAATCTGAAACGCAAGTATCAAACGCGAAACGCAAGTGACTTTGTAGGCAGATCTTTGGCGCTGTTGCTATTATACCGGCGGGGGTAAATGACTTTTGCGCCCGACGCAAATCTGAAATCAAAGTGATCTCACAGAATTCGGTGAAATTAACACGGACCCTTAACTTTTAAATCTGTGGCAGCTTCACGGAATCGCATGATGACGTAGCAGAGTGTAAACAGCATAGATTTTTCAAATCCAGGCGGACACTGTATTTTTTTATATTTGCATGTATTTTGTTTGGCAAAGTGAAGCAAATGCAGAAGTACCTTAAACCTGCATTCTATGTGAATTCCAGCTGGGAGCGACACGTGTGGTTGCAAAATATGGAAAGCCATTTTTGTCAATATTAAATAAATAAATATGGCTATGAAATAAGTCCTGAAATAAATAAATGACACAATAAATATATAAATATTTAAATATAAATATATAAACACAGTCCAATAAAATATTAAATTTTTTTTTATTACATAATGGTGTTTTTCAAAGGAAACCTTTTATTTATTTCAGGGGAATTTTATTTCATAATTCCACATTTATTTATTTCAAGGCACTCTTATTTCATAATGGCACATTTCATAATATCCATTTGTTATATTCAAATGAATGGGGCGTGGTTATCTCACAGATTCAAACCAAATCAACAGCACCCGTATTGAAGACTTTAT
>JACXGM010004146.1:0-32745 GCA_016801145.1 Umbra pygmaea | reverse complement strand
ATTTCAGTTGGTGTGCAATGAATCTAAAATATATGAAAGTTTAATTTTTATCATTACATTATGGAAAATAATGAACTTTATCACAATATGCTAATTTCTTGAGAAGGACCTGTGTATATAAATCTATCTATCTATCTCTCAGCCGCAGTCGGTGGATCTTAATTGGGGAGGACGGGCTCGTATTACGCTCGGGACCGGAGTGAATGGAATGGTGCGCAACGCACAAAACCTAGTGTGCAAAACAAAAAACACTGGGTTTTGTGCATTGCGCACCATTCCATTCACTCCGGTCGGGAGCGTAATACGAGCCCGTCCTCCCCAATTAAGATCCACCGACCGCGGCTGATATATAACATAATGTGAGGTCTGCCCTCTCTTTTGAATCAACCAATCAAATAATGTCTGGCTCCAAACAGATCTGCCTGGAGAACACTTTTCTATAACTAAAACTCCTATGAGCGCGAAATAGGGGGTTGGGCCATCTGCCCACCTCCGGTCCAGTCTGCCTCTAGCCACCATTATAATACCCTCTTGCCAGATGACAGATGTGGGAAGTAGTTGGAACTCAGATGACTTTGGCTACTAGGTAACCAAGAAGGCCTACAATGCCCAGATATAGACAGAGCCAGCAGTGCAGAGGGACCTGGACTCGGGCACGGTCTCCCTAAAAACTTTGGGTAAAAAGCCCATGGTACGGTGGGGGAACCAAGGGGAGAAAATGTCGCCAGCAACAGCGACGCCTGCCCGGCCAACAGCGACGCCTGCCCGGCCAACAGCGACGCCTGCCCGGCCAACAGCGACGCCTGCCCGGCCAACAGCGACGCCTGCCCGGCCAACAGCGACGCCTGCCCGGCCAACAAAGAGGCCTGCCCGGCTAACAGTGACGCCTACCCAGCCTCCTGTTCTGCCTGCACAGCCTCTTGTTGTGCTAGCCCAGCCTGCACAGCTGGCATCCACACAGGGCCCCTTCCAGCCTGCTACGGAACAAGCCCCCACCCAACTGCCAATACCACATGGCCCCATCCAACCAATGGGCCCTGTACCAGGGGGGCCCCAACACCAGTGGCCCTGTCCCAGGGTGTCCCAACCGGAGGCACTGTTCAGGTTGCCCAGGCTCCAGAGGTTTAAAGGGCCTCATATCCCATGGCTCTTCTCCGACAGTAGATCCCACAACCAGACCAACCCCTTCATCTTCACCTCCAGAGGCCATGGGACCCCCCTGGTAGGCCTTCGGGGTCCTAGGACAGAAAAAATCCCCAGGAAATTTTTGGGGGTGTGTAGTGAGGACTGGGCCTTGTCAGAGGGAGTGGCCGAAACAGGGGATGGGTCACACCTGAATAGGGGGAGTGTCTCGCCTGGACCCTGGCCAGGTCCAGACCTGGGGGGCTGACCCACCTTTTGGACGACAGGTGACGATGGACAGGACAGGTGGTGGGTCGGGCAGCGCACTACCTGTCCAGCAAAGGGGACCCTCCGGATACAGCCAGGCCTGTCTGGTTTCCAGCAGACACCTGGCAGCCCGAAATATTGTTTTGGGTGGTGAGGTTCCTTAGGGGCTGCACCATTGAGGGGGTCTGTGTTATGTGCATGGAACGTAGGCGCAACACTATGGACATGAAGGACGAGGACACTTTCTCATCAGCATTACCCTGGTTGGTACCGGTTTGTTGGTCATTACTATCAGCTATGGTGCATGATACCATTATTTGCCTTATAAAGGATATCATTAAAACTTGAGCCATGCCAGGGTGTTGACTATTGTGTTTGTCTGTTTCTGTTTCAGCTGCCGACATTCTGCCAATATGTTTATTAATTTTGTTCATATTAAAACTATTCAACTCTGCATCTGCTCCCGCTTCACTATATTTCAGCATGACAACATGAGTCTGGGGAAGGATATAAAACCATCTCAAAAGGATTTGAGATCCATAAGTCTACAGTGAGGCACATTATTTACTAATGGAGTGAATTCAACATGATGGCAACTCTGACTAGAACTGGATGCCCTTCCCAAATATCCCCAAGAGCCACGAGAAATAATAAATCATGTAAAATCCAACAAAACATCAACTTTGGGAGATCTGCATTTTGTCCTCAAAGTTGATGTGGTAGAAGCAGGAAAAATGGGCAAGTGTGAGTATTTGAGCAAAGGGCCAAATTGTGATGGCTAGATGACTTGGTCAGAGCATCTCCAAAACTGCAGCTCTGTGTGGTGTTCCCAGTCTGCAGTGGTCAGTATCTATCAAAAGTGGTTCTAGGAAGAAAAAGGAGTGACATGGGCGGCCAAGGCTCATTAATGCACGTTGGGAGCGAAGGCTGGCCTGTGTGGTTTGATCCAACAGACGAGCTACTGTAGCTCAAATTGCTGAAAAGGTTCATGCTGGTTCTGGTAGAAAGGTGTCAGAACACAGTGCATTGCAGTTTGTTGCATATGGGGCTGTATAGCTGCAGACCATTCGAGTCGGGTATGGCTGCAGCCTGGAGCCTCCCGTGTCATGCCTTCCCGTCTCATGCCCTCCCATCTCATGCCCAGGCGGGTCAAACGGTATGTTCAGACGGTCAAAAATAGGAAATCGCGAATTATTTTCACATGTAAATTCATATTAAGTCACATGTAAATTTGTGAGTATGTTTGTTGCAATCCATTGAAAATCGTTTAAATTGATAAATTAACAAGTTTAGCCATAAATATAATTTGACCATGTATTAACCATAAGCCTTACCCAACCCCTTACACTAACCTTAACCACTCTGAAACCTTGCTGTTAAGCCCATGTAAAGTATGATTTTTACAAGTATAGCCATAAATCCATTTGAACCATATATTAACCATAAGCCTTACCCAACCCCTTACACTAACCTTAACCACTCTGAAACCTTGCTGTTAAGCCCATGTAAAGTATGATTTTTACAAGTATAGTCATAATTATAGTTTAACCATATATTAACCATAAGCCTTACCCAACCCCTTACACTAACCTTAACCACTCTGAAACCTTGCTGTTAAGCCCATGTAAAATAAGATTTTTACAAGTATAGCCATAAATCCATTTTAACCATATATTAACCATAAGCCTTACCCAAACCCTTACACTAACCTTAACCACTCTGAAACCTTGCTGTTAAGCCCATGTAAAATACAATTTTAACTTTTTTACTTTTTAAAAGTATTTTATTCATTTGTGTGATTGCAGTCACTATTTAGTTAAAAAACACCAAAGTAGGAAGAAGACATAGCGGACCAGACGTGAGCTTTTACTTTGAAAAGTAGAAGCTCGAGCACCGCACCAGGCGGGAGGGCATGAGACGAGAGGGCATGAGATAGGCTCCAGGCTGCAGCCATACACTCTTGGACCATTCAGGGCACCCATGCTTTCCCGTCCACTGCCGAAAGCACATACAATGGTTGTCAGAATTGGACCACAGAGCAATGGAATAAGGTGGCACCAGGATGCACTGATGTTTTGGGCAATGTTATCCTTAGAAACCTTGGGTCCTGCCATTCATGTGGATGTTACTTTGACACGTACTACATACCTAAACATTGTTGCAGACCATGTTCACCCTTTCGTGGAAAAGATATTCCCTTATGGCATTGGCCTCTTTCAGCAGGATAATGTGCCCTGCCACAAAGCAAAAATGGTTCAGCAATGGTTTGGGGAACACAATAACGAGTTCAACGTTTTGACTTGGCCTCCAAATTCCCCAGTTGTGAATCCAATTAAGCATCTGTGGGATGTGCTGGAAAAACAAGTCTGATCCATGGAGGCCCCACTTTGCAACTCACAGGATCTGCTGCTAACGTCTTGGTGCCAGATACCACAGCACACCTTCAGAGGTCTAGTGGAGTCCATGCCTCTATGGGTCAGTGCTGTATTGGCATCAAAAGGGGGACCTGCACAATATTAGGCATAATGTTATGGCTGATCGTCTTTAAAGCATTTACAGTTTTAACAGGATTGATGTGGCTCTTAACTGGCAGAGGAACAAAAGTAGTTGGGCTTCAAGATTTGGGGATTTTCTTCGTGGAAGAACATTTGTTTTTCATGCAAATGAACGTCAATTCACAAAGTTGTATCAAACGCATTCATCTACACAGACACATATAGCCTATTGACGTAGAACTCACGCTAGTTCAACCCTCTTCTCTGAGAAAGCTGAATGATGAGGAAGACCATCAGAATAAGTACCTCAAGCAATTTAGGAACATAGACAAATTATAGAATTCTGTCGTCGTTCCCCTTTAATAGCTTAGGCTGTGAGATATACACTCACCTAAAGGATTATTAGGAACACCCGTTCAATTTCTCCTTAATGCAATTATCTACTCAACCAATCATATGGCAGTTGCTTCAATGAATTTAGGGATGTGGTCCTGGTCAAGACAATCTCCTGAACTCCAAATTGAATGTCAGATCGGGAAAGAAAGGTGATTTTAAGCATTTTTGAGCCTGGCATGGTTGTTGGTGCCAGACGGGCCGGTCTGAGTATTTCACAATCTGCTCAGTTACTAGGATTTTCACGCACAACCATTTCTAGAGTTTACAAAGAATGGTGTGAAAAGGGAAAAACATCCAGTATGTGGCAGTCCTGTGGGCGTAAATGCCTTGTTGATGCTAGAGGTCAGAGGAGAATGGGCCGACTGCTTCAAGCTGATAGAAGGGCAATTTTGACTGAAATAACCACTTGTTACAACCGAGATTTGCAGCGAAGCATTTGTGAAGCCACAACACGCACAACCTTGAGGCGGATGGGCTACAACAGCAGAAGACCCCACCAGGTACCACTCATCTCCACTACAAATAGGAAAAAGAGGCTAAAATTTGCAAGAGCACACCAAAATTGGACAGTTGAAAACTGGAAAAATGTTGCCTGGTCTGATGAGTCTCGATTTCTGTTGAGACATTCAGATGGTAGAGTCAGAATTTGGCATAAACAGAATGAGCACATGGATCCATCATGCCTTGTTACCACTGTGCAGGCTGGTGGTGGTGGTGGTGTAATGGTTTGGGGGATGTTTTCTTGACACACTTTAGGCCCCTTAGTGCCAATTGGGCATCGTTTAAATGCCATGGCCTACCTGAGCATTGTTTCTGACCATGTCCATCCCTTTATGGCCACCATGTACCCATCCTGTCACGGCTACTTCCAGCAGGATAATGCACCATGTCACAAAGCTCGAATAATTTCAAATTGGTTTCTTGAACATGACAATGAGTTCACTGTACTGAAATGTCCCCCACATTCACCAGATCTCAAGCCAATAGAACATCTTTGGGATGTGGTGGAACGGGAGCTTTGTGTCCTGGATGTGCATCCCACAAATCTCCATCAACTGCAAGATGCTATTCTATCAATATGGGCAAACATTTCTAAAGAATGCTTTCAGCACCTTGTTGAATCTATGCCACGTAGAATTAAGGCAGTTCTGAAGCCGAAAGGGTGTCAAACAGAGTATTAATATGGTTTTCCTAATAATCCTTTAGGTGAGTGTAGTCAGAATTGTTAGTTTTCCCTCCTTTCAGCCATATTTATCCCTCAATTCTTTGTGTGTTTAAGGATTTTTTATAAATACACTCTAATCCCCATATATACACCAACATCTCCAATTTACAAGCTTTTCTGGAATTTATTCAAATATATTTTTGAATGGAGCTCGCTTATCACTTTACAATTACAATGGAGAAGTGCACTACATTTGAGACATATGAAATCACACTAATGGATCAATTAACTATCGTCATCATGTTGATTGTGGACACTAATAGCATCTCTGGGCAAATGTCTGCTGGTGTGTGGATGGCTAGATCGTGTTTTCATCCAGGTATGTACACTGAAGCACATTTTCATGGATACAGCGGCTTTCGTGATGTGTTAATGTCTGATACTGTGGGAGAATGTCCCAAATCCCCTGCTTACAATTAGGTGAGTGCTGGCAGCCTCTGGCCTTGGCTATGAGCTCATGCTATGACGTTTGAGTTTTGTTTATGTGTATGGATGTCTGACTGTGTGTGGTTTTCACATTACGCCCTGTGGCTACGCTGGCCCCTTTGAGCTTGTCAATTGTTTTTCCCTTCCTCAAAGCTACCAAACACTCGTTAGCGCGTCGCACGATGATGCAAACGTTGACGCAGAGTGGCAGGCGGACGCACCGGTGGCGCATTGCCGCTGACATCACCACCTGTCCCGAGGGACCATGGGATGTCGGCAGATGCAATAGGAGAGCGTTGAGTATGTCCATCCGTCCGACGGCATAATAAAACAACAGCCGTTCCCTGCGTAGTACCCCCACCCCCTTGCTAGTTATCATACTCATCACCACTGTCAACAACAATAAAATGCCCACCACACTTTATCTCTCAATGTATAGCCCCCTTGGTTATGCCACCTGACTAGCACGCTCGCCCCTCTCCTGTTCAGATCCTCCCTCCCTTAGACCCAGGGCTGGTTCTCTACTCATGTCCAGCACCTCTGGCCCTTGGCCACCTCCAGCATTGCATTCTGCCACCCAGAAGCACCCAGCAAGCAGCAGCACCGCCCAGCCTCTTTACAGCACCAGCACTCTGGCCTGGTTATGTAAGGCCCAGGCCGCTATAAATAGTGCTCACCCAGGATCTTTTGTCTTTACCTGCACTCCGCTCATAGCCCAACAGTTTTATTTCTGGAGTGAGGCTGTGGAAAGCAAGTGCCATGCCGAGAGCCTGTTTCCATAGTTACTTTTGTTAGCCGAGCGAGGCTTCACATTATTGAACATTTTCTCTCTCTCTTTCTCTCGATCTTGCGATTGTGCACCAAGAAGGTGATTAAAAAAAAGTTACCTTTACTGGAAGGTCCAGCTGTCATCACAACCCTTCTTGTCTGGTGTGGGTCGTCAAATCAAGAAACAAGCGGGCCAGTGTCAAACAGCAGTCAGTGTATGCATTTGTAGAATATCTCACCAAGGGTAGTCGAAGGCGGTTGTCTATATAAAGACTTTTAGTCCCTGTTGGATTTTGAATTGTACAGATGGTTTTTAAGATAGATTTGCACCCCTTGGGGGTAGCGGTTGTATTTTGCAAAGAAAATCATACAGCTTTCCTAAGCTTTTCTTTTCTCTGTACAATCATAACCCTTCTGCACCTCTGATTTTCACCATTTGCGTCCTTCTGTCACATAACAGCATTCTAATTTCACCTTAAGCAACTTCCAACCGTGCTAAATAATGCTCTGACCCTTGCTGTCGGCCGTGAAGGGTGTTTTGTATAATTTCACCCTGTGTTCCATTACGGTGATTTAACATCTGAGCCTTCTGAACAGTTAGGTAGCTGGCGCATGGCCAACGAGTCCACCTGTCAGAGCGCTATTCAATCAGAAGAGGGCAGGGTCGGGTTAGTGCGCTCGTGGGCGTGCGAGGAGAGCTGGTGAAGCAAAGGAGCTCCTCGGGCCACCCTCCACAGTCACGATCAGAAAAACTCAGGGCAGGCCCAAACCCCGTCGCTACCAGCGAGGAGAGGAAAGAGAGGCGGACGGGGGACAGAGGTGGGCGAGCGGAGGGGTGTATTTTAAGAACACAAGGGAAACCTGCCACAGCGAACGCCTGACAGCGGCCCAGTTACCCGGGCTTCCCTAACTCATCCCTCCCACACTGTGGAGACAAAGATGAGCGCTGCTCCTTCAAAAGAAACACCACACTTCCGCCCTCTCTCTCTCGCTCTCTCTCCCTCTTTCCCTCTGCGCTCTCGATTGCCCAGCATTTGAATGATGGTATATGTAACCATCTGCGTCCCAATGATAGAGACAAGAACGGGGAGAAAAAAAAAGGAAAAGGCAAACTTGGCAGGCGAGGCGAGCATCTTGTATTTATAGAGAGTCGTGTTTCCGGCAAAGGTTTTCTCCGGTGTTAGCACTTCCAATCCATTTTTTCGCTTCTCTTCAAAAGCACCAGTGCTCATCCAGGTTTAGACGAAGATGTTCTCTCATTTGTTGCCTTAGGGGCGTTTATCATGATTTTTATTGTAGGGGGACTTTCTTGTCAGAAATGTGAAGTGGGATACCATTTCTCCTGCTCTGCTTGTGCCACTCCAACTTTTGCCTCTCTGAAAACCTGCTGTATCTAGGGATTTTGATTCAAATGTGTAGTAGGAATGTGAATGATTGTGATCAAAAAGGGCCCCCTACACCCACTACTTACTAAAAAGGGCATTTGAATGGGGGTCATTTGATCACTTGTTCTGTAATAGATGGTATACGTGTGTATCTGTACCTTTAACACGTTTGATGCAGCATAATCAGGGTCTGGATCGAATTCCGTTCCAACTGATTCAAACTACCTGCAATTTCGGATTCTCTTCAAGATTTTGCAATGAGTAAAAGGTGAAAACCGAATTGGCATTGAATTTACTTTCCCAAATTTAAATTAAATTAAATCATGTCCATGCACTGGACACAACATTACATCTTTAAATGGTTTTGTGTTCCCAGGAACTGTACTATATATTCCATGGGGATCTTGCAGTGACCACAGCTGTGCTTTTGATGTGGGAGCAATAAGCAGTTGGCATCTTTCATTGACTGGAGAGTTCAATTCTTAACCTTACCTTAAGCTTAAAGGTCTTCTAGGCCTTTCAACAGCGGCTTTCCACAACCAGCCAGCTGAGGCCAGGCACAGAAATGGTCATGATTCCATAAGTGCAAGCAGGGGCGCCGTATAGAGGGGAAAGTTAGGACAATTCCAAGGGCCCATGACTGACAGGGGCCCCAAAAAATAGGGGTCCTAGAGATGTCAGTGTTCCTGGCGGCGCCCCTGGGTGCAAGTGTTGTTTTCCTGGATAACTTATATACAGTAATCCTCCCATTTTCTAGCATGATTAGGTATTTATTATTAGGCATGTATTAGTGCACATCAGTAGAGGCTGGTGAAACGTAATTGTGGAGAATGGGCTCATGTCAATGTCTGACCTAGATTATTAGCATGAAGGTAAACACATTAAACCAGTGTGAGATACCATCACATTTACAACTGTCCAGATATTATAGGAAAATTCTAAAATAAATCAGTTTCTTAAACCTGCACTATGTAAATGTTTTCGAAAACTACAAAAAATACTAAGACTATGTTTTATCTTAAATGTTAAGAACTAGCATTTTGGATCCAGGGGTTGAAAATATCAACTTCATTAATACAAAATACAGAAAATAGAAGAATAGCAAAATAGACATGTCACTATATAACTTGCAACAAATGCATATTATAGACAAAATAATAATGTGTATTTTTTGGAAATTGGTTATATTGTCCCTGTACTATTCCTGTGTTCAGTAAAAACATGTATAGCTATATTAAACATAATTTAAAAAATCTTTGTAAAATTCGGGCTGACAGGACAAATTTATTGAACGTTACATTATGCAGCTTTAATATAGAATTTAGAAATGTTACCATAGAGGATTTTATTATATAAAATGTTATCTCTGCCAATGCATCTGAGACCAACCGAGAGTACGGCTTCTTCTGTATGTCTGCACCTGAAATACCACAAGGTCCAGAATTCAAAGGGAACTTAGTGCCCACCCCTAGCGTGTGTTGCTTCCAGTGACATTCAAGTCATACAAACTGAGCAATATTCTGTCAACTATACTTTTATAATTTAGGTTGCTTTCAACCAAGTATATACACAAACAATACAAACTAGATTATGCAAACTGGCTCTGACCTTACCTTTGCTAGTGTTTGGCCTGGCTGGTTTTTCCTGTTCATTTTTGGGATACGTGAAGGTTCCGTACACATTGGTCGAATTGACACTCAAATGATCTACCAAAGATATATGTAATCATCTTCTTGGCTAGAGATGGATGAAAGCAGAAATTGAGCCCTGTCCCACCCTTTACATTATACACTTTCTGTCTCTGTAGCCATTGCTTGACAGTTTCCACAAACACCACCAGTGCGAGTTAACCCTGGGGTCAATAATAGCTTTCACAGGTGGCCGCTTCTAAAGCAGCGTCTGCAGCGGCTTTATTCACCCAAAATCCTGCCATTGCTGTATTACTTCATCACTGGATTTCAACTCAAGGATGTGTGGTTGTATATTACTGTTCAATAACGCTTGATCATATATGAAATCGTCCAGATCTTCTGGTATTTCATCACTTGCATTAGGCATTGTAGAAAACCAAATCCCTCTCTAACTCTTCTTATTTACGTATTTAATGAAAGAATGTGAGCAAAAAAAATGTATTCTCAAACTCACTACGGAAGTTTTATTCTCAAATCAACTCCATTCAGGGGTGGGACAAGTTAATATCAGGAAGTCAACCAAAACACCTCCCCTGGTGGCTCATTATGAAATTACAAAATGCATTGAGAAGTTGTTTTTAGTGTCTGTCGTGCGGCAAACATAACTGGCCCAATGATGTGGGGATATTTAGGGGTCTCGAGTGATTCTTTAACATGAGCCATCCTCATTTTGCTACCAGTCTAATTTTAACAAAACAGTCACCCTATTCCCTTGCGAAGGCAATGTGTGTCATTTAAGATCTGTAACATTATTAAACTGAGCAGAAATATAAAAACAAGATAAAGTAATAGTCCTACGTTAAATGAGCTGAATAAAAAATTATCAGAAACGATTTGCACAAAAAGCACATTTTGCTCATTATTTGATATTTTGTACAAGTATTTCTTTGCATTTCTGTTGAGCATTTCTCCCTTTCCAAGATCCACCAAATGTGTGGCATATCATTGACTATGGTAAATAAAACACTAAACAAGAATGGAGTAGAGGGGAAGACACTACAAAGGAATCCACTGCTGTCATCAAGAACATTGCTGCTGGTCTGAAGTTCATAAAAGAGTATCTGTAAAACTATGGCAAAATATGAAACCAAAGTTTTGTTGTTTGGAAGGAACACTACAGTATGTGTGGAGAATAAAAGGCAGAGCAAAAAACATAAAACCTCATCCCAAATTAAATGTATGGTAGAGGGGACATCATGGTTTGGGCATGTTTTGCTGCCTCAGGGTCTGGACAGCTTGCTATCATTGACAGAAAGTACATTGAGACATTTTGCAAGGAGATCGTAAGGCCATCTGTCTGCCAATTGAAACTCAACAGAACTTGGATTATACATCAGTACAACAACCCAAAGAATACAAGTAAATAAATGACAGAATGGCTTCAACAGAAGAAAATACACTTTCTGAAGTGGCAGAGTCAGAGTCCTGACCTCAAACCAATTAAGATGCTGTGCCTTGTCCTCAAGAGAGTGTTTTACACCAGTCATCCCAAGAATATTGGCGAACTGAAACAGTTTGTAAAGTGGATTGGTCCATAATTCCTCTTGACCATTTTTCAGGTCTGATACGCATCTACAGGCAATGTTTCTTTGAAGTTATTGCTGCCAAAGGAGCGTCAACCAGTTATTAAATCCAAGGGTTCACATACTCTTCCCACCCTGACTTGTGAATGTTTACATTGTGTGTTCAATAAAGACATGAAAGTGTATAAATATGTGCCAGAGTTTGGTATCGTAGTCTACACTCCTGACTCTGAAACATACGTCCCCCCATGTTGGGGGGTTGGAGGCCGGCTTGGCAGCTGGTTGTGCTCTTGATCTCTGTCCTCCTCTACATATCTTTCTCCCTAACCTCTGCTTCACTCTTTTATGTTTTACAATACAATTATAATAATTAAAAGTATATACAATTGTTTGTGTGTTATTAGTTTAAGCCTACTGTGTTTATCTATTTTCGTAACTTAATTGAAGAACAGATCAAAGGTTATGACCTATTTATGCAGACATCCAGGTAATTCCAAAGGGTTCACATACTCTTTCTTGCCACTGTAATTGAATAATAAATTATCTAACATAATCTACCTAAGATGCTGTTTTAAATAATTTGGCAGTGGTGGTGAGTGGTTTACTGATGACAACATTGAGTAAAAAGTAGCCCATAATCCCAGTGGTATTAAATGGTAAATGGACTGCATTTATATAGCACTTTTTCTAACCAATGGCCACTCCAAGCGCTTTACAGTGCATCACATTCACCCGTTCATTCACTCAATCATACATGTTGTCAGCCATGCAAGGCGCCTGCCAGCTCGCCGGGAGCAGCTGGGTTTAGGTGTCTTGCTCATGGACACCTCGACACTTGGTCAGGAGGACCCGGGAATGGAACCACCAACCTTCCAGTTACTAGACAACCTACTTGACCCACTGAGTAGCTGCAGCCCCTTAAGATACGAGCAGGCATTCAGCAGAGAGCACGAACAACCAGGACAATTGCATTTTATTGATGGCAATTTGAATGCACAGAGACACTGACTGAGGCCCATTTCTGTTGGGCCTGGGCTGTTTTTTGGACAGCTGGAACATGTCATTGAAATGCATGCGATGAGGAGCTCTTTCGTGGTATGAAACAATAGCGCTGCACAACCTACAACCCACTCAGCCAACGATGGTCAGCCTGAGCCCAGGTGGTTTGCCTGTCTGTACATAAGTCCTGGCCTTAATTATCACCAGACATTTTAACCCTTTATCCATATTTGGGATACTCTCAATTGACTAGTAAAACAATGTGTTCTGCCAGCATCCAGTAACAGTCATTAAATATGTGAAACCCCTCTAGTGTGCATGCCACAATCAACAGTCTCATGAACTTTACACAAAAGAGATATGGTGTGCATAAGGCAAATGGTGGTCACGTACTGATTGGTTTTCTAATCCACACCGTTACCTTTGTTTTTAAGGTATATGTGCCCAGCAGCTACAGTATACTGTATCTATATTCCCATTAATCCCAAATCCAATACTAGGGCCAAACTGCTTAGGTTTTTGTTCCATATTGGGATGATCAAAAGTAGTTTTTTCATTTGAATTTGGGTGCCATTTGAGACGAACCTTAGTCAGCCTGTGGCTCCTGAGCTTGGGAATATATGTTTATACTCCAGTTTCCTCTGACGCATTAGCCAAAAGAAATCAGTATTTTACGACAACGCCCTTGTTTGAAAGTAATTTCGAGCGGTGTTATAACCTATTATATCCAATTCTAAAATAAGACGAAATTCCATAAGGATTTTTTTTATTATTGTAATACATTTGTCTTTATTAAACTTGTAGGCTACTGTCGTACATTTGGCTCGTTGGGCTCCGTGCAATAATCTCGGTTAAGTGCTGACATTACGCAAATCCATTAGGCTCCTTGGCCCTGTGATATTTCGCCTGGGAGCTGAGAGGTTAGCGCGCACTCTGCATTTATCTTAGAAGCGGTTTGAACTCTGGCATTGTCCCAAATAGCACTCGACTTTCATTTCTAGTGGACCACTTCTTACTGTGAGGGTTGGTCAAAAGTAATGCACTATGTAGGTAATATGGTGGCTATTGTGCTGTGATCAGATGTTTTAATATATTTCAAGGGGTTTTACTTGAAAACGTCTCCGAGAGACGAAACGTTTGGGGCCATAGAATCATCACCATTATATCAGCTGGAGGCGCGTCACTTAGATGAAAACGATTTGTTCCAGAGAATGTCAAAGCCTCGCGGGCTAGCGCAAGGAGGAGCGCATTAAGCTATTACCATAACTTAAAAAGTGGACAGGGAGTGCTCCTCACAACATATGAAGTTACGCGGCAACGAATTTGAAGATGCGCGGTTTAGGCATCTCTCCAATCAGTGTCATTTTGCGAGCTTGGGGAGAAGTTAATTGAGATAACCAACTATGTGTTAATTTGTACTTGAAATGTTAGTTGAAATTGCCTACATTGAACGTCCTGATATCTTTCCTTACTGTCCACAGTTGATCTTGGCACTGCTGTTTTTACCAGCATTTGGCTGTTTCAGCGAATTTAGGTTTACACCATTGCCACTTGTGAACTATAATTTTCGTACAACTGAATGTAGCTTCAAGTGTGTTTTCTGTGCTGTATGGTAACAGCAGTCAAATCAGCACTGGTGCTGTCCATGGTTCTGAAATCACCCTTGAAGAGAACACGGATGGCAGCAACGGGGTGAATTCAGGCTAGTCACCTCGTAACTGCTGATTCGCTATGCACATCAAGATTTTGACATCATTGAAAGACATCTCAAGTACATAATATTCATTACATATAAACAACAATCACCACAGTGTCATGGGCCTCAAAGCTTGTATCCGTCATCATAGTGCCTAGGCCACACTGTACATGCAACGGAAAAATAAAACGCCTTTTTGTTACCTGAAATGTCAACGTCTGTGTGTACAGGTTGGCTTAACCACTGAACACTTCGGGGTACTATTGATTGTCCCCGCGTATCTGAAAGGCCAAACCTTTAGATAGCCTATAGTGTTTTGTAGTTGGTTGGCTCGCAGACATCATCGCCGCAGCGATCACGTTTACAAGAGACCACTTCAGTGAATGACTGAGAACAGCTCAGTGCTGAGATGCAGCAGCGTGATAGGAAGCAATTACCAGCATGGAGTTTTCCAGAGTTGCATTTATAGAAGAAAACAACATCCAGGCTACCTTTCTGTCGCCCACATGTGCTCAATCAGGCCAAGACATTAGAACTGATCGAGTTTGAAGTAGCAGCATGTTGTAACGAAAATATAAATTGTGTCAAGGGCTTGCCCTGTTATTTAGTTTCAAGATGATCCATTGCCTATCCCTTGAGTTTAAAGTCAGTTGTATTTTAATGTGAGCAGAAGTATAGCATATGCAACACTAGGGCAGCCTGACTCGTTAACTGTGTGCCAACAAAAACGTGTCATTGACTTAATTAAATCATACTCTAATATGATCATACTGTAAAATTTGATAACCTTACAGAAACAAGCTTGACCTTATATGCCACAGCAGTTGTTGGAGACCCTGTGAGGCAGTCCTTCATGTGAGAACATGTGATAATGCTGTTCTGTAGGCCAAGATGGAATTCATTCAAACTCACTAGCAATATTTACACAGTGTCTTCATTTACAATATTCATACCATGCCCACACACTTCTAATTCTGAAAAGTGAAAACATAGCTTAGCACCCAGCATCCCACTCCTGGCTTGCCTTTGAAGCTCTGCAGGGTTGGTCCTTGTAGGTCGGTGAATATAGGAGACCTGATGCTGGGGGGAAAATTATTCGACAACATTTTTTTAATTTGACTTTTTAAAAATATGCTGTCAAATCAAACAGGTGAATGCACATTTCTCTCGGAATTAAGTTTTGTGTTTAATGTTAACATTGGACAATTCTGGCAAGATCCTGAAGCAATTATATTGTATATCATTATCAAAACAAAATATAAGAATTGTATTTATTGATTTGTTTCAGGCTTTCTGTTTATCTTTGCAGCAGAACATTCTAACTATTCCAGTGTGAATTAAGAGGGACTTCGGCAGATCTTTCTGTGTGTCGAGTTATCGATATGGAGGCACAGCTGCTGAAAACAAATGCAGAATGACACATTGGCCTTAAAAATCCACTGCGGTGGCAACCCCGCCCTTTACCAAAAATGAAATAACAACAGAAAAAAAATTCTAGCCATAGGATACATTTTGCTCTTTATAGTAGCCGTTAAAAAGTTGTACAGTAAAAGGGAAACACAACTGTCTTCATGGTACATAAGCCCATGGACAAGCAGTCATTGGCAGTTCAAATTTTATATCAGCTACACTGTCAGGTTCTGATTGCACTTCTGCAATCCGCTTCAAAAATACAAATTGCTATTGTCATGTGTTCTAGTCAACAGAGGTAAAACACGTTCCTTGCCACTTCCAAATATGATTGTTGATAGAACTGTCATGTATTGTCATATAACATAAACATACACGATTGTATATCGATGTCAGTGTCTCTTTCCTGCAAAACCATGAGACTTGTTGCAACGTCAGAATCGTAACTCTCCTTTTTTGTGGGAAGCCCGTCATATCCTCTGTCCATGTATGGGCATGAAGTTTACAGGCAGCGGGGAATCCTCTCACTGGAGCCGATCAATGGGGGGAGGGCTCGAACGACCCGCCGAAGTGTATATAAGGAGAGGCAAGGGAAGCCACTGGTGTGAAACCTACCCACAGCAACAAATAGCCGAAGAGCGTACAAAGCGAGACAGCACGCAGTCATCTGGACAGAAAGGAAATTCCGCATTATTTATTTACACCTCTTTCCTCCAACGAGCACCCGCCGGATAATTGACGACCCCGTGTGCCAGAGGGGAAAGGACGCATCACTTGCATTTTCTACGTGTTTTAACCCTACACCCACCTACACCCTTACCTGGATTAACAGACTTGAATTCAGTCATGCTGAACAACATGGATTTGAACTCTAAAGACTCCTTCTACCCTCAGTTTGAGAATTGTAACGGTTCTTCTTTGGGGCTGGAAAATAGCGCTCGGAAAGATACACAAGAGATGTTTTCGGACGCAGAGAGAGGATCACCTGCTCATTTTGCCCATGGTAAGTTAGCAATCGCCTCCTGCTGCATTGCATAATATATGAGAAATCAATATGCACGCATTTATTTATTTATGAATTTGATTGTTTATGTACTTGCACATTATTACGATTTATTACAACCCTTACATCATATGTCATATGTTGCATTGCATGCTCCTCGTAAAGGCTTGATGCTTACATAACGTACGTGCATTGATGCATCTACAATTGGCATTTATAATGACAAACTTTAACTCTATATTTCAGAGGGAGCACCTGTTACACTAAAAACCGAGGCCTCCAACTCAGATTTCGCTTTTAATCCTTGCGAGGGGCCCAAAGGTAACTTCCCCTCTACCCTCGCTTATTCAGGCAGCTTCTATGTCGAGGCAACTCAGGGGGGGCCCTGCAGCACAGAGACATTGCTCAACATGATCACAGAAATCGTCGGTATTTCCACGTTACCGATTTCTGAAGTTCAACTAAGCACAATTGACAGCAGCCGCAGCAGCTTTGGTGAGACAGGCGTTCAAGGACAATCATCCACCTGCAGCGCAACCCCGCCCCTGTACTCGCCGGAGCAGACATGCCCCAACTACCCCGACGGTCAGGCCGGTGGCCAAGCTCAGGATTCGGCTTCTTCCCAGGTGAGCTTTGGCTCTCCCGCCACACAAGTCGCAAACCAGAACAGCAACACTGAGCCGCAGTCGGAAGCTGCGTCTTTTCCAGTGGTGGTCAAGAATGAGTTCGAGAGTAGCTGTTACGAATGGGGCACGTTCAATAAATCAGATGCCTATTTGGAAACGGGCTTCCAATCATCAGAAACGTTCCCAATGTCCAGTGCCTTCCAGCCTGACCAACACGTGGATGTAAAGGAACTTTTGGATTCGTTTTCCCCCATGTGCCCTAACCCAGAGATGGAGTTCAAAGTCGAGGGCGGGATCAAGCAAGAGCAGTGCTTTTCTGACACCTGCTCTCAGACTTTCTCCAGCCTGTATTCCAATTACCCAGTGCCAAGCATGGACCTCTCAACCAACAACCTCCTCAAACCTGCTATGTTTCCCAACATTGAACAACCATTACCTAATCAGTGCGATATGTCTTACCAGCTTACTTCACCAGCTTTGCCCAGCACTATAGACTCGATTCTTTACTCCTCCCTACTGCCAGACTCATTTGCCCAAAGTTATACACCGCGCGCGCAAAAGGCGGCGCGAGTAAGGAAAAGCACTGCCTCCACCACCGGACCTGCCAAAGAAAAACCCTTCACCTGCCCAATGGAAAACTGCGACCGACGTTTTTCCCGCTCGGATGAGCTCAACCGGCACATACGCATTCACACAGGACACAAACCCTTTCAATGCCGCATCTGTCTACGCAGTTTTAGCCGTAGCGACCATCTTACCACCCACACCCGGACTCACACGGGTGAGAAGCCGTTCTCTTGCGACGTATGCGGCAAACGCTTCGCCCGAAGCGACGAGAGAAAAAGGCACGGTCGCGTACACCTGAAACAGAAGGAGAAGATAGAGTTGAAGCCACAAGTGATCAGCACATGGCCTTTCACTCTACCCGAAGGAATTTGAAGACACCACTAAGCGCACAAGTAGCACTGTGCGCAACTATCATTACAATCTTTCCGTCTTGGAAGATAATATCAACAGTTTATTGCTGATTAGCCTACACGTCGACGTGTCAACGTTTGCTGTGTGACATTATAGATCGCGAGACATTGGTTTTGAATGTGCAGGTCTCTATAGGGAGAAAGAATAAGTTCATTTTGGGAGTTGATTTGCAAAATGCTATACAGGCCTGTAGGGAAGTGAATTGTGAAAAAAGGGTCTGCTATTTCGAACTTCGTTAATGTGCTGCTGCTGACTCTATGCAACACATGCATACCTTGATTGTAAAACCTTCCCAAGTTGAGAGTTCAACGAGAGCCCATTTGTATTTCGCTGTTACAATCAACCAATTTGGTACTTTCAAACAAAACAGCTCGGCTGCGTAAAAATGCCTACAGCAGTTCAGCACCTTTTCGGCTGGACAGCTCCGACGTCATCCTTTGAGGAAGAAAGAGAATACTAACTGCATCGAAGTTGCTGGGCTGTATTGCACTTATATCTACTTTGAGATATCCTCTTTCCACTAAAGAATCTTATATTTTATGCTTTTATATCACTAACACGCAACCGGTCAGACGATGGTTCTTTAAATGCATGTGTATATTCATGTGGTATTATTGAATATAGCCAATAGACAACTTAGTCCTCAAGACCTACTTGTTTTATGACATGAATGTAACACATTATACTTGGCTTTTGTCACAAAGCAGTCCATTTGTGCCAAGGTTTTTCTGAATAAATTTTGCTTTGCTGTCAGTATTCTATGGATTGGTCTGTGTTGTATTTAAACCAATTGTTTGAATTATTAAATCGTGAGTTAAAGCCAATATACATGGAAAATAAATATATTTGTATGACTGTACTTACTTTGTATTTTTATAGCTGTGTATATACATATTTCAAAAGACCACTGTTTACCTTGAATTGTTTAAGTGAAAAATGCATTTTTAAACTTATAATGTTTTAGGTGTGCTATTGGAGGGCGGGTAGCAAAATCATGTTTTAGAGAGATTGTAATTTGATATCAAATATATTTCTAAGACAAGTAAACCATGACCTAACTGTTCGTATGTAGTGACTCAAAATATAATTTGATTACACTGCTGATCAGTTCATGATGAGGACTATAATGTTAAACTAGTATGTCATTTTACATGGCTCAATGTACAGTATGGTGTGCTGTATTGTACTGTCAAGCCAGAATTGACTAGCAGCACACAAAACCAATGCTGTTCAGTAATCAGGTAGCACACATTGCTGCGAGTTTCTGTACTTTTCTGATGAGACAATTTAAAATGTGCATAGGCTTTACAGATGATGAAAAGTATTCACTTGAGAGAAAAAGAAAAGAAAACGATAGTTTTGGTTAGGCGACAATGTCGCCAATCAGTCAGGGTACTGCAAAAAAGTGTTAACTCGCCTTAAGTTATATTAACTGCTTGGGTATAAGATACATTTTGTATATATACACAGTTTATACGAAAATACTTTCGATAAATTGAAAATGGATGTTGTTATTTTTATGACAAATGTTTATGAATAAAATGGTTGGTTTTCTGGAAACACCGCGAGAGTCATTTTTTCCCCACGATAATTATTAATACCATATTTTCTACGCAGACTAATTTCTTTATGTAACATTTTCACCAAAGCCGTCATGTATGGATGACTATTACCGCTATTACTAAAAATAAACATTCTAACAGGCAACTTGTAGCATCAGATACTGTTTTCCTGACATTGGACTCTCAACTCGAGAGTGACTCACATGGCTTTGGACTCACATAAAAGTGAACACCCTATTACTCAGTGCTGTGCTTCATATCTCGCTGACATCCAAAAGATAAAACGCGCAGGTTTATAACTACGAAACGTGGACATAATGACGTTAGATGAGGAACTACACTAATTATAATTAGGATTTATTTGGTGTCACCTCAGCTAACAATGTTTCTGACCCAGACCCGTAATGACCACAGACCCAACACTAGTCTTTTTTGTTTGCCCTGTAGGGTCCCATTGACATACAAGCGTGTCTCTATGGTTGCCCCATCCCCCGTCTTCCCTTGTATTCATTCCTACAATGCTGACATTGCTCAGATCAAGGATGTCTTTTTTCCTCACTCTCGCGATGCGATCTTCCTCTTTTCATACTGGCTGTGTAGAGAGACTGTCACCTATTGAGTCTTTGTATACCATGCTCCGAGTCTGTCATAATTAATAACCCCCATATTGCTTATGAAAAGGAATATGCACAAATGAAATCCCATTTCCTAGAATTCCCATTACATTAATAACTCTAATTTTTGCAAAACGCTTCTCCCTTGACAATATACTGTATGTCTACTAAATAAACTTACATCAGTTTGACTCAATGTTTCAGAGCTAAAAAATTAAATTATTGTAGGTTATCCATTTCTACCATAAATACTGAGCAACAGGTGTATTGCAATCGTTTCAGTCTTTTGTGTGTTCTTCAGCTTGGAATCACCTAATGTCACCCATGGCATATGTTCGGGCATAATTCATGTGGTTGTCTGAACAGAAATGTGAACCATTTTTAATGTTCTTGCTTGATATTATGCTCATCATCATTCTATACTTGAGGCTGTGATCTCAGTTCATTTTTAATAACCAATATACACTGTATCGCATGCATATCACACTGTTCAGTGTAGTGCCCTTAAAGTTGAATTTCCAACGAGTGCATGTGAAAAGCCTGCTGGAACCACTCCAAAAACTATGCTCCCTCACTGGAATGTTGAGGTTATTTCATCCTATTCCATGCATTGTGTCAGAGAGAAGAACAAGAGTTGTTCTTTGCTTTGCGTTCAGGGGAACACAGACTTTTGGGCCCCTCTGTGGAAGGGAAGGGATTGTAACCAGACGGTGAGATAATGTTGTTTCAGGATACCAGCGATACAAAGTGGTCTTCAGCCTACATCGAAATGACTTGGAATGTTGGCATTCGTTGGTATAATATAGGCAGGCAGACGAACAGGCAGACAGAGCCATGAAGGGACTCCACAGTTTTTAGAACACCCAGAGTGCCCATGACGCGTCCACCTGGCAGAACATTGGCTCTTGCCCACGCCAATGCGTAAGAGCCTGCGTTCTCTCTCAGTCTCTCTGACAAAACGACGTACTATACAAGGCAGCGTGAAACCCGTGATAAGTACCACACGGGGCTCAGTGTACATTGCCAACTTCTGTCCGTCGTTCTTTATGGACGGCAGCATCCCTCTTCAAGCCTTCCACCCTGTCCACTTCCAGAAGCTCTGCATAGAGGAGGGGATGTTCAGCGGTATAGCACCATGTTTAAGTAGCCGCCGTGTCCGGTGGAGGGTGGTTGAGATTTGAATTGCATAGATGTGTCGTTACAGGGATTCGTTATCGAGACACTTGAACTCCAAAGAGTCGTTGAACTCTGCCACTGATTGAATTCGCCACGGAGAAGCATAAACCAGTATTATTCACTCTAAAAAAGGGTTCTATAAGGGTTCTTCAACTCTTCCTGTGGGGGACTGCTTTTTTAGTTCCAGAGAGAACCTTTTGTTGTTTCAGGTAGGACCTGTGTTTTACATGGAACCCTAAAGTGTAATACCTGTAACCAAGTAATTTAACCCAAGAACAAAAGCCATTGCAATTGGTACCAAAATGAAGTTTCTGCACATTGAGAACCTCATAGAACCTTCTATAGTATTTTACTTTCCTGCATATCAAGAACATGTTTCTTGTAGACCCCATGACTGCAGTTTCAACTTCATCAGCTGTATTGCTCTAAATGAACCCCCTAAATAGCCTATCACGAACTCCCCTTAGTGGCATTCATGTTGTTTCAATGTATTTTATGGAGATGAGAGTCCAGTCCGCAATGCGTCAGCTGACATTTATAGAGCGGTAGCCACATGGTGGATGTTAGTAATTACGAGGCCATTAGGCAGTCCTGTCTGGAGGATGGTGACCCCAGTTGAGACCTGTGTTTTCACAGGAGTAGGCCCTGCACAATGACGATGACACCTGATCACGTCAAGCAGAACCCAGCCGTCAGCGCCGTAATGCACCGGGGTTCACATGAAAGATCAAACGATAACTACAGGGAGGGTCGTAGAGGTAGAATTACCTGAACAGAAATCCCTATTAGAGTCAATGTTCTGTGATGGGTAATGGGGAGAACTCATTCAATTTCTATAGGGAGAACGTCCTCGGTTATTTCTCTACAATTTATTGTTTTTAAGGGGCTGGAGAGAGAAAAAAGTGCAAATAACATCCCATGTCCCAAAGAGAACCCTATTCCCTTTATACAACACTGCTTCCTTCCCAGGGCCCACAATATTACAGGCCTCTAAAATCACAATCTAGACCTTCAAGCCAGTTGCTTATTTTTTCCTTCACCATCAAGTTGAAGAGAAATCCAGCATTGGTTCAGACCTCACAGGGTATGATTTGAAAAAACGCGGATGGATGGTAACAAGGTGCCGTTCTGGACTTGTTGACCATGTTGCGATGTAGCACAGTTGTCTACATTTACATTTGACATTTTAGTAATTTAGCAGGCAGTCTTATCCAGAGCGACTCACAGTTAGTGCCTACTGTCCTTTCCAATGAATCAGTTTATGCATGATTTTGACTCAAGTCATGTCTGTATAAACCAAATGAATTTTTTGACTGAAGATGAAAAGATTTAGGGAATACATATAGTAAAGGTTAAATATGACTGTATCAGATCAGTGTATTGACACTACAGGGCCAACAGAACAGGCCTGTCTCCTCTCAGTTTCCCTTTGTTTGGACCTTGTGCTCTGAGCCTATTGTAATGTCTATAGAATTCCATTTAAAATATTATGGGTTACAGACCAACTTGATCTCACAAGCTTACCTGAGGGTTTAACGTTTTTTCGGTGTATGCAAACATGACTGAAATGATAGAATAACCTAGAAGGGTTAAGGTTAACTAAGAGTCTCTGTGTGGTTAAGCTCATGTCATGGTATAGAAACACACATTTCCGTATACAAACAAAATGTCAGCATTAAAACAGAAACAGTGCACGCGATGACATATTGGTCTCCACAGTGCAAGCTTTCCAATACTGTGAACACTAGCTATTGTATATAGCTACCTAACTAGTGCCCAAGGCATCTCAAGGACACAAAACATCCCTCTTATCTATTGTTGAACTCCAAACATGTCTGTGTATACAGAAATAATCCAATAATCACTCTTTTGAAACATATTATGCAGGTATATGCTTTTATTACTTATTTAGTGGTTCAAGACTGGTGTCCTGGCCACTTCAAGTGCCTATTAATAATCACAGTCATCCTTCTTCAGACGCTCGCCTGTATGGTCTATGACCATACTGGCCCTGTGTCTCAATTGATCAGTTACAAGGTAATCACCATGTAATTTGATTTGCGCCAAGAAAACGCGTAGAGGCAGGCGCGAAGCAGGCACACTACGGCCCTTAGGGAGAGCTTGGTAATCAAGCTGCCTAATCACACGGCGGTAATGGCAATCAGGCTTAGCGGATTAATGTTGCAGCTTGGATCATTCGACAGCCTGGTGGTCCCCATATCTGATCGTGAAGAAGGGTGTAGGTGTTCTGGAGAGCGGGCAGGTGATTAAGACTAGAAACGGTCAAAAACGGCAAAGGAGCTCGTTATGCAAACATGTGCTCCAAGTGTCTAGTACTTTCCCATTGCTTCCGAGACGCTAAATTTCTTCATTAATATGACTGATCAGGCAAGGCACTATGGTGGATGAATGCGAGGGAGAACTTGCCGTGCTTGGTTCTCTCATCTCTACCCTGACAAATTGCAAGTCAAACCAAAGGGTCAAGGAGTCTTCGTCTGCTGTTCTATTCCTGCGCCCAACATCTCCTTGGTAACTAAGTCAAAGGAGCTACGGTCCACGGCAATGGAGAGGTGAACATTTCTCTGAGCGAGGTAAATTACTTCAAGGCAATTCAATCACCACCGGACAATTCAGTGCCGTCCTTGACAGAGCCGTCAAAAGCAAAGGCCTTCATAATAACCCGGCGTCGTCAGTATAGTGTACATCTGTCATGACAGATATTCTTGGAGAAAAACAACATTTCAGGAAGATCCTTGCCGGCAGTCTCTGCTCTACTTTTAAAATGTGCATCACAAATAGCACCCTATTTTCTTTATAGTGCAATACATTTGACCAAAGCCCAATGGTAGAAGTACTGGACTGTGAACTGGATAATGTGCATTTGGGATGAACTCGTATTAACACAGAGTGATAATGCAGTCACTTCTAAATTGCTATATGTTATAGAGCACACCCTTCTGTTTACCAGTGGCTTCTTGAAAGCTGACAAGCTGACATGGATAAATGTAAAAACTAGATTAATTTTGATAGTCATTTGATTAAAAAATGCTCCCAGTTATAACCTTGGGTCGTCAACATGTCATTACGTATGCTTTTCTTCAAAAATCCTTGATTAAAAGCTAAGGAGACTGGAAGTAAATACATTTAAAAAAATGAACAAAACCGAAGTGAGAACCCAAGTCTAGAGCATTCACAGATTCTTTACATTTTAGTAATTTAGCAGACACTCTTATCCAGAGCAACTTACAGTGAGTGTATCCATTTAAGAGAAACTAGTAGACACAACCACAACTCAGTAATAATAGCATTCAATATTTGAAACAGTGAACAGGCAAAAACAGTGCTAGAAAAGGATAATACAGATAAACATACAATTTTTAAGACAACAGAGGTGGTGGAATTAAACTAATTTAAGTAGTCATTGAAGAGGAATGTTTTCAGATGTTTCCTGAAGATAGGTAGAGACTGCTGTTTTAGTTTCCAGTGGACGCTGATTCCACCATTGAGGAGCCAGGACGGAGAAGAGTTTTGACTGCATGGATTCGGAGCTGATTTCATGATTTGGGGGGTTGCCGGAAGCCCCAGAGGTGGCAGAATGAAGAGCCTGTGTAGGGACTTATGGTTTGAGCATTGCCTGAAGGTAGGGGGGAGGAGCTCCTCTTAGGGAAGCGCCATCCTGTAGAGCATTCTGGCATGACACCACCCCCCCCGGCCACCAACTGGTCCCCCTTAAGTGTCACTATAGGGACTTTAACCCCCTCCTCCTCAGTCACAACAATGCCCCTGACGGTGGCTCCTCCTGCTTGGGACAGATTGAGCAGCATCCAGCATATCCAAGATGGACGACAGGATGCAATGGGTTAACCATTAACCTGGACCAGCCGGTGGCACTGGCAAGTCCAGTGATGGCGACTGCACTTCCGCTAGTCTCGTATGATGGATTAATTGATGACAGGCGTCATTAGGTACAGGTTCTGAGGGACACCACTCTGGTTATATCCACGTCGAGCTGTACCATATCGGCCCTCCTCCAAGGCTGGTTCCTGCCATGCCCAGTGACAACCTGTTTGTCTCTGCCCCTACTGGCTGCTGATTCAGCAGGGTACTGCAGCTGTTCTCAGGGATGAACTCTGACATGTGTCTCTGTGTATGCGTGTGGTTCACACCTTTTGAGATTTTTCCTACTCTTTCTGGAAATGAATCCCGATGCTAAAGTGTTTGTGTATCAGAAATGTCGAAATTGGATTTGTACCATATATCATCGTTATGCAACCACATTTAGCCACACGCTTATTGGCCAGAGCTGCATATTTTTTCTTCCAACTGGCTCCCAAGGCGTCCAGCTTCGTGGCAGCCTGTTTCAAGTTCTCTGCCGTCTCGAAATATTCATGCTTTTGCGAACAAAGTCTCCTCTCCTGAAATAAAGCGTCACTATGTGTCCAGGCCTGAGCACATCAGTGTGAGCTGTGAGCGAAGACTTTAGGGGGTGACATTTGAGGTGCATTAATGAGGCATGTCTTGTGACGGCTGTGCCACTACCAGCCGTCTGTCGGCTCTGTCTTGCTGTACTGCCGCTGTTCAGATGAACACTGGGAAAGGAGACGTAGTGCGGCCAAGAATTGGCACTGGTGCACCGCTCTCCTTTCGCTAACAATGGCTCACCCACTGAGCCTCGCTGTAAATGGCAGAGGCCTGGAGAATACTCGGGCACGCAAGTCTTTTTGCACACATTTTGTGTGTGTGCGTGTGTGTGTGTGCGCGCATGTGCGTGCGCTTGTGTGGTAATGATACCCCGTCTGTCACGGGCAAGATGGAATCTAGATCCAGTAAAATAGAAGGAGAGAGAGAGAAGCAGAGATGATGAGAGAAAGAGTGAACGAAGGAGAGAGAGCAGAGATGGAGGGAAAGAGTAAAAAGAAAAAGAGAGAGAGGGTGGGTGAGCAAGAGATGGCGAGGAGAGAGCGAGAGAGCGAAGCCCGGGCCATAAAGAGTAGCAGTGTAAAATGAGTGGGCTGAACGGAAAGCAGGCTCCGCTAGTACACTGTACCCTCTGCTTTAGCAGGGTGAGGATTTGCATTCGCTTACCAGGCTTGACGCCGCTCTCTGTTTCCTGCCTCCCGATGAACCATCAAATCAAGCATTGCGCATCTGAGCCGCATGAAATGTATGCAAAACGGACCTACTACAGTAGTTACAGCAGGGATAATATGGTAGAGGATATGGCGTGTGCGTGTCAAACACTGTGTTGCTATAGCACTGGATGATGGCTATAAGCTAGGGGGACGTGGAAAAATCCAACCATGTCAGCCCAGTTGTTCTCCTTAGTGGATTTGCTGTTTCTGAAGGATCCTTTTCTTAGGCTCAATTGACACCTAATTGCACATTAACCTATAATAATAAGACTTGCCGTTTGGCAGACGATTTCGTCCAAAGCGCATTACTGTCATGTATGTTTACTTTTGGTTCCATATGGGTGGGTCTGGGAGCCATGCCCTGCTGACTTGGCCCCCGGGGACCACTTGTTTTCTGAACGTTTTACATCAGCTACTTGTTCCGAGGCCAGCATGCTCAAAGTGTTTGTCTTGTAATGATATTGCTGCCATTCCAAACAGCAGGCCGAATGTAGTCCATTAGGGAATTGCCATTTCTAATAGTATCCGATATTCATTTGAAAAGGACCTGCTGGGACCCAAACAAGCACATGAAGGGATGGAAAATAAATGAGCAAAACTGCACTATACTGCATTTGCAGTAGCTACCTGGGCACAATGCTGTATACGTACGCACTGCATTCAACACGGCAGCATGTTATCTCTGAATATTTATTCAGATGTATTCACCACTGTAAAGACATTTGCACATTCACGGTTTCTAAAATGCAATGCTCCTACTACTCAGTTGCCTTTGTTTCACCTCGTTTCTCTTAAATGTATGCACTCACTGTAAGTCGCTCTCCATTACAGCGTCTGCAGAATTTTCTAAAATGTAAAAATGTAATCGGCCTTCATCTCTAGTTTTATGTTTGATGTTTACTGTTCTAATATTACATTTGCTGTCTTTGTGGAGTTCTTGTTTTTTGAATTTTTATTTTATATTTTATTTTATAACTCCGGATATTTGTAAATGTCATTCAGAATAAGGTGAATCAGTTATGAATCAGAATTACCTTAATTCACAATCACCTTTATTTGGAATCACTTTAATTCAGCACATTTACACATGAACTTGTAGAGTAAGTAATTCTGAGTCATACCTGTTTGTCATACCAATACACCACAGATTTCCAATTTTCTGAATAAAACAACACATGACCAAACCCCTTTATGTAACCTTAACCTTAATAACCTAATGGGTATGCCCAGGGCTGCTGACAGGAATCTGTGGGCCCGGGACAAAACTCCACATTTAGGGCCCCCCGCTAAAAAAATATGACTGTGCAAAAACAAAATTTGGGCCCCCCTCGGGACTGGGCCCGGGACAACATTCCCAGTTGTCCCCCATTGTCAGCATCCCTGGATATGCCTAAACCTAACCTAACCTTAATGTCTAAACCTAACTCATAATGCCTGAACCTAAAATTAATCTAAATCCTAACTCAGAACTTAGTTCTGGGTTTGACCATTAACCTAACCCCTAAGCCAGAACCTCATAGGAACCAGCAACATGTCCTAATAAGGGCAGATGTTTCATGTTGTAGACCTCTGGTTAAATCCAAACACACTCAAACATAAAATCCATTAGAAAACACTGTCAGGCAGCCAACAGAATCCCTTCTTCAAAAGCCTTGCTCCTAAAACCTCCTCAGTGGAGCAACACAAAGCTCCGCCCCCCTCCTCTGATTGACGCATAATATCCCCGCTCCTCCCTTTAACCTCCCCCTAGACCTGTGGCCTTTGGGCTGGTGATAGATTGTCACAATCAGCAGGGGGAGAGGCGCGGGCAGAGTGACGTCTCTCTCTGTGCTCAGTCTATGGGCGACATGCTGGGGGACATGCGGGGCCCCCCTTCTCAAAGGCCTCAGTTGTCCCACCAGCACGGGCCCCCGGCTGTACCACAGACGAAAGCTATCGCCAGTTCCGAGCACTGTGGAGCATTCTCGACCCCCGAAGGCGAGTCCAGCGGCTCTTTTCTTTGTTCTTTTTAAATGGTGTTTTGTATGCATGACTGTGATCACTGTTGGCCATTGGAAAATCAAAACGCTTTCTCTCGTCGTAGCAGGTAATTCCCTTGTTTCAGGCAGCTTAAATAGCACTCCCCTGGATGGTGTTACAATGTGAATTAATGCTTTATGTTGGATAATTGCTTTTGCAGCTCAGGTGATTATGAGTTCAGTTCAGGTGAACATAAAAAAAGTGTAACGGGAGACATCAAATGCATAGGGTAAACATTAAATTCTTAATAGGACATTGTGATCAAAATGGATGTTTAAAAAATTGATGTAAAAAATTAATGTAAAAAATGTCATATAATTGTCCTGAATGAGCACAAGACAATTTGAGTTGCTGATTGTATATGTGCATTTAAAATATTTAGAGTGCACAGTATTGGTATGCAATAATTAACATATTTTACATTTTAGTCCTTAATCAGATGCTAATCAGAGTGACAGTTTACATTAGAATCTATACCATTGGATCATAATTCACAGCATATAAGTGGAAGCAATCTCTAAGTATTCATTCAATCTAATAAATTGTAAAGCAGATCTAATGCTAATTTGATGATTTACAACTTAAACCACATCTGTACACCCTGGATATGTCTGTCATTAATCAACAAAAGCTATGAGCTCCAATCATCATTCAGTCAAGAGTTTAAAATCTGATTGTCACTATAAAATAAACACGTGAAAATCTGAGAACAGAAGATCCAAAACCACGGAACGCATAAACCATCGCAAAATGGATGACGACACAAGTGTAAAGTGGCCCAAGGGTGGACGATATCCGTCATCTTGGCCGCCAATCAGCTCTCAGGCGGCATAGGGTCTGCTTCCTGTTAACAAGGCACCAGGATGATCCGCGCAAATCAGATGAGCCCATCCGCAGTGTCTACTGCGGTGCGCGTATCTGTGTATTTGTGTCCTGCGACAGTCACTGTGAGTGATCCATCCGTGAGGCCGGTAACCATTAACCCAGCAGACACTGCGTGTTACGGCAAGACGACAACAACGACAGGATCCCCTTTCCTCCGCCTAGGCATCCTCTATTGTAATGGATTCAAAATGGTGGCTAGTTGCAGGATGCTGGGTTTAATCATTTACCCAGTAGAGGACACTGGGGCAGGGGGACCCAGTCTCCCATCCTGCTCTAAGGTGTGACAGATCACACAGTGCCAAGGATGAGGTGGTTAACCGTTAACCAACCCGTTGGGCCCTTCTTGTCCTCCTGCAGACAGATAGAGAAATCCTACCGGTCCCTTCATTACGATCCCTCAAGTCCCATTCATTGAGCCTTATTTTATTCACCACAGAGGACAGTTGCATGGCCCTGAATGGCAAGAGCTAATCGCAAAGATTGATCTGACGGCTGACAAGCGCGCCGTTTCCCGTTGCTTGACGTGGTTGAAGAATTTATGGACTCGTCGTTCTGAGTCTGTAACGACACAAACACCCGCAGACATAGGAATACACACGGAATAAAAACTTCAAAGCATAACAGCTTGGCATTTCATGACTGTTAATCTGTTGTTCCTGTAAATGTTCACCATGTAATTATTGTTTTCAGAATCCCGCCAAATGCGACATTTAGGCATCCTTTTAGTGTTTGGATATTTTCAAAGCTTTCAAAAACTATTTTATGATAACCACATAGCAAATGCAACCATACACAATTACTGTCAATCAGGGCTGCTGTCATCGGGCAATAACCAGGAACTGGTAAAGGCCCAAAACTGGCTGGGGTCAATTGTAAATCTGCTATCATGAAAATATATAGTTTTCCCAGTTATATACATTTAAATGTATCCTATAGTTGGCATCAAAGTGGTGAAAGATGGAGTTTTAGACGAAATCGCAATAGTTTAAATTTGAACCCCTGCTGTAGCAGTTCATGTACACTGGAGGTAGTGGTTCAGAATGCTGCAGCATGCTAGGCCATGGCCCTGGGATACTCAATGTCAGCTTTTACTCTAAAAAGGCAAGGCAATTTTTATTTATTTATAGTTGGCAATAACTATAAATAAACCAACATTTTACTCCAAGCCCGTGTCCAGAACCGCTTTCCTAAGCCTTCAATACAGTATTATTTTCATGTACTTCTTGTCTGTACACTTAAAGTAGGTGGGAATTTCTTGTAAAACCAACATTCATAATTTCGGCTTCATCCCTTTAGAATAGTTGAAAAGGGGTCATGTTCCCAGCTGTAGCGTCGGTCACTTGTCACTGTCCCCTATAATAAAGTCAGCAAACACACCTTCATGGCGGTTCTATCTGTAATGGCCGCCGATCTGTAAGGGCCAGATGGACTGAAGGGCTTTCATGTCGCCTGAACAGCAACACTCCTCTCATTACCGGCTAGTGTAGCCCTACATCAAAGGCGCTCATTATTTTCAACAAGGAGTAAATGAAACGTATGCGAAGACGACGAGCGCTATGGCTACAAAGACGACTAAAGTTCTAATAATGTTGGAACATTGTGGTTCTACTATGCAAGCAACACTGACAGGCCACCCATCCCGCTTTTTTCCGAAAGCAAAAACTGGATGTGGAGAAGAAAGTGGTTATTATCTACACGGAATACCCCTGGCTCAGAGCATCTAGGGGTAGGATGTATGCCTCCCCACTGATGACAGAGGTTCAATCCCTGTGCATTCCCTCTTCATCTTTAACCCCCCCAGCTTCTGTACATTCTTAAAACAGCTTTAAACACAGAAAAAGCATAACGCTAAACTCTTACTAACACAGGGACAGTATTGTCCCCTGGGGCACAAGACAACACTAAATGCAAAGTGTATGTTTTAAGGTACAGACCAAGATCCCTGTTGTGGTGTATATGTGTATAAAAACTAGAATGGTACATAAGTGTGGCAGTACAGTCATCTCATTCTGACACAAAATGGTGTACAGTATAAAGTTTCAATTCTTTCCAGAGCACCGGGAATACCATTTACGGTATACACTCACCTAAAAGATTATTAGGAACACCCGTTCAATTTCTCCTTAATGCAATGATCTACACAACCAATCACATGGCAGTTGCTTCAATGCATTTAGGGGTGTGGTCCTGGTCAAGACAATCTCCTGAACTCCAAACTGAATGTCAGAATGGGAAAGAAAGGTGATTTAAGCAATTTTGAGCGTGGCATGGTTGTCGGTGCCAGACGGGCCGGTCTGAGTATTTGCTCAGTTACTGGGATTTTCACGCACAACCATTTCTAGGGTTTACAAAGAATGGTGTGAAAAGAGAAAAACATCCAGTATACGGCAGTCCTGTGGGCGAAAATGCCTTGTTGATGCTAGAGGTCAGCGGAGAATGGGCCAAGCTGATAGAAGTGCAACTTTGACTGAAATAACCACTTGTTACAACCGAGGTATGCACCAAAGCATTTGTGAAGCCACAACACACACAACCTTGAGGCGGATGGGCTACAACAGCAGAAGACCCCACCGGGTACCACTCATCTCAAATACAAATAGGAAAAAGAGGCTACAATTTGCAAGAGCACACCAAAATTGAACAGTTAAAGACTGGAAAAATGTTGCCTGGTCTGATGAGTCTCGATTTCTGTTGAGACATTCAGATGGTAGAGTCAGAAGTTGGCATAAACAGAATGAGAACATTGATCCATCATGCCTTATTACCACTGTGCAGGCTGGTGGTGGTGGTGTAATGGTTTGGGGGATGTTTTCTTGGCACACTTTAGGCCCCTTAGTGCCAATTGGGCATTGTTTAAATGCCACGGCCTACCTGAGCATTGTTTCTGACCATGTCCATCCCTTTATGGCCACCATGTACCCAGCCTCTGACGGCTACTTCCAGCAGGATAATGCACCATGTCATAAAGCTTGAATCATTTCAAATTAGTTTCTTGAACATGACAATGAGTTCACTGTACTAAAATGGCCCCCACAGTCACCAGATCTCAACCCAATAGAGCATCTTTGGGATGTGGTGGAACGGGAGCTTCATGCCCTGGATGTGGATCCCACAAATCTCCATCAACTGCAAGATGCTATCATATCAATATGGGCCAACATTTCTAAAGAATGCTTTCATTACCTTGTTGAATCAATGCCACGTAGAATTAAGGCAGTTCTGAAGGTGAAAGGGGGTCAAACACAGTATTAGTATGGTGTTCCTAATAATCCTTTAGGTCAGTGTATAGTACAATGAAAGATATTTGCTGTAGTTTAATTGTGTTGATATTTTGCAGCATGTTCTAC
>JACXGM010004145.1:25462-39219 GCA_016801145.1 Umbra pygmaea | reverse complement strand
TGTAAAGGTTTATTAATTCATGTAACGTGGCAGTATGCAGTGACTGGCCTTAATAACATGTACATTTATTGCAGAGAAGCATTATCCCATATAAATCACTTTTTTAAACTAATCACAATTTTACAGCTTTATAAGCTGGTCTCTGAAAGAGGAAGCCTACTGTTCTCACCAAGTCTAGTTTGTTGGTGTTGTTGTTCTATCAATCATTAAATGGTTGAGCAATACAACAGTTTTCTTCTCTATGTACTGTAGGCTACTATTCCCTCTCTGGCACTTCATAAAAACAACTATGGCCATCCTTGGTTAATCTGTAAAGCATGGCGCATCCGGAGAATGTCTAATAAGGAGAGAAATTCCACTCTCGGGAAAACTTCAGTTCGTTACAATGGGGCTTAATAGGGAGTGAACAGGCGCTTTGTAGACAGGCTTTGGTGTAGCGTAGCACTCTGAAAATTGGGAAAAGGTTCCAGCTGTAGACGTCTCTCTCAGAGAGTCAACTATAGGTAAGTCCTTCTCAGAGAAGTAACTTTCGCCACTTACTGGATACATACATTTTCACATTTTCTTTTCATTGTGAAGTTAGTAGAAGTTGGAACATTTTTTAATTCAGAATCCACCTTAAGGCAAGAGTCCACCTTAAGGCATCTATTAAAACTCACTGTAGGTTGCAACATTTTTAGATTTGCTTGGCTTGAGGCGTGTATTTTGTTGTAGCTTCTGTGGCTAACTTACCGGTGTCTAACGTACCGGTGTCTAACGTCTCCCTATAGTGTACCACAGCACGTAAAATAAATACATTGTGTTTATTGTTTTTACGTGTTTGTGACTGGCTATCAGTGTAATGTGTATTTCATTAAGATAAAAATAGCTCATGCATTTTTTAGTTGTTTAGGTAGCTGGCAAATTAAGGTTATTTAGATGATACGTTAACACTAGTAATTCTCATGGATGGTAGATCATTGTGAAATTCATGCATTTTTCAAAAATGTCGAGGCTTACTTTATGGCTAAATTAGCATAGACACTTTGAAAAATTTCTCTCTATTTCATTAGCTAACTAGCCAGCTACAGTTTTGGCTTGTTTATAATAACTATGTAACTACAGTACATAGTCAATATAGGCAATATGTAATTAGATTAAACATCAACTGACATTAAATAATTACTTTTGGCTGAGTTACCTCTGTTTGTCTCTTAGCTATTACATAGACGGAGAGTTAAATCAATGGCATGGGGGAAGGGTCAGAGTTAAGGGGATCAGCATGTGTTTATGCAAATTTACAGTACAGTAGCTATACAATGGTATATGACTTAATATGGCCTAATGAAGGGAAAGATCAAAAACCAGCATACACTAGGCCCTCCATGGCACCGGGTTGACACACGTGCACTATATAGAGTAGGATATTGACCCATGTCAACTATATAACTATATATCTGTTTCATATGTATATAATCAATGTTTCACAGCTTTAGATTAAAGTGGTCGATATGTGCTTAACAGGTATTATATTAAATTTCTAACTTAGTAATACGTTCGTACAGTACACTGTAATATGCATCTTCATACTGAAAGATTAACCAGTATGTTTAATAGGTTTTGGAATACTGTAAAAAGAAAAGACTGTTCTGAGGGAGACGGATGCACTGAGATGTGGTCAGTAGGTGGTATAGTTTACTGCTCTGAGAGAGATGTGGCCAGTAGGTGGCGTAGTTTACTGCTCTGAGAGAGATGTGGCCAGTAGGTGGCGTAGTTTACTGCTCTGAGAGAGATGTGGCCAGTAGGTGGCGTAGTTTACTGCTCTGAGAGAGATGTGGCCAGTAGGTGGTATAGTTTACTGCTCTGAGAGAGATGTGGCCAGTAGGTGGCGTAGTTTACTGCTCTGAGAGGGACTTACATAATGGACTTCTCTGAGAGAGATGTGGCCAGTAGGTGGTATAGTTTACTGCTCTGGGAGAGATGTGGCCAGTAGGTGGCGTAGGTTACTTCTCTGAGATGGACCAATACCAAGTACCGGTCCATCCCTATCGTCTACCTGTCCATCTTCCATCTGTCTGCCTGCTACTGACTGATTTTTGCGATTGTTGCAGGACCACCAGGTGACCTGTGCTCCTAGTAAAAACGGGACCTGGGCCAACTGTGACCTGGGGAACCCCTTCAAACGAAACTCAAATGTGAGACACCAGAAGCTGAAAGAAACTAAATATTGATCACAGGCTGAACAGTGTGTATATGTTAATGTGTGTATATGTTAATGTGTGTATATGTTAATGTGTGTATATGTTAATGTGTGTATATGTTAATGTGTGTATATGTTAATGTGTGTATATGTTAATGTGTGTAAATGTTAATGTGTGTAAATGTTAATGTGTGTAAATGTTAATGTGTGTAAATGTTAATGTGTGTATATGTTAATGTGTGTAAATGTTAATGTGTGTAAATGTTAATGTGTGTATATGTTAATGTGTGTAAATGTTAATGTGTGTGTGTGTTTAGGTAACTTTCTACATCATCCTGAGTACGGCTCGCATCTCTTTGAATGACACAGAGCTGGAGGTAGACCTTCAGCTGCAAACGTGAGTGTATACTATCCATGCATTGACCAACTACACTGACCTGTAGGATATACTATGTCCCCTGCAGTGACTGTACAACTACACTCACCAGTAATCTTGATTTGACCTCATGACATTTCAGGACAAGTTTGCAGGACAAGATTGCTGTCAAGGCCAATATTAAAGTGATGATCGAGCTGCAACTGTCCCTCACAGGGTAAACAAATATTATGCGCTTCGATGCATCTCCACGTGTGGGTGTTTTCTACTCACCAGCATTTCCTGTTTCCTCAGACTGGCCACGCCCTCCCAGGTCTACTTCGGTGGAGAAGTTACGGGTGAAAGTGCCATGAAGACAGAAGATGACATTGGCAGCCTCATCCAGTTTGAGTTCAGGGTTAGCCTTTGATCTTTTCAGGAATAATTGCATTGTTATTTACGAGGGACATTCATAACAAACGAGAGTAATTGCAATTCACAGTAAATTGAACTTTCTGACTTTGATTGACAGGTGATCAACCTGGGGAAGTCCCTGAAGACTTATGGTGACTCCTTCCTCATTGTTAATTGGCCAAAGGAAACAATGGACGGGAAGTACCTCTTTTACCTGGTGGCAATAACCTCAGAAGGTCTAGGGAAGATCATGTGTTCTCCAAGGGCAAATATCAACCCGCTCCACGTAAAAGAGGTTAGCCAGCACTTTAACCTATGTTGTTTGGTCCTAAAACGAACACACCCAACCTGTCAAAATACAGTTAACTCTGCTGTAAAGTTCTGGGAAGGTGCTAACCAAAAGATGTTTTGTTAACATTTTGTCCAGGAGTCTGGGAAACAAAGGACGAGACGAGCCATTACACAGACTGACAAGTCAGAAGGAGTTATCTCAGCATTTACAAAAACAGAACGGAAATCCGATACTCTGGTAAAAGAAAACTACCCTTACCCAGCTATTTATTAGTGTTTATATGTTGTTAAGGGGCCATTTCCCAGTTAAACTATGACATGTGTTTACAGGAGTGCGAAGACGGGGCAAAATGTGTAGATATTAGTTGCCCTCTTCATGACCTGGACAGAAATGCAGTCATCCAGCTCCGAGCTCGACTCTGGAATAGCACACTCATTGAGGTAAAATGGACTCACACTTCCTTGTTTTACTATTGTGTTGCGAATATTTTTGGAAAAAATGTATTTCTGTAAAAAAATTTCCTTAACCTGAATTTTCCCTTATTTTCCTATTTTCCCTAACCCAAAACTATCCATAATTCCCAAAACCAGAAAATATACACCTAACCGTAATTCAAAACATAACTCGAAACCTAAACTGTAATGATTAAACTTAGCCCTGAGTCTAACCCTGAACTTAACCCCAAAACTGACTGAAAAAGATAAAGTGTGTGTGTGTGTGTGTTTTTGTGTGTGTGTACACGGTATGTACGTATGTATTATAGCCGTCAAATGATGAAACTTATTCATCGCAATTAATCACATTTTCTTCTTTTTTTTATAAACAATTTTTAGTTTTAAAAGTAGTATATTATGATAAAAAGACTATATCTGATATTTGATCTCATAATTCTACCATCTCCTACCACTGTGCTTTTGATCAATCAATCAATCAATCAATCAATCAAATTTATATATAAAGCCCTTTTTACAACAGTAGTTGTCACAAAGTGCTTTGACAGACACCCGGCCCGAGACCCCCAAAAGCAAGCGACACAAGTGATGCACAGTGGCTAGGAAAAACTAGTAGGCAACATGTAGAATCACTGCTCTATTATACTACTGTATATAGTTCAATTGCTCTATCTTGAGAGAAGCTGGGTGTGCAAGCATTTGATCCAACCCGTGTCATGTTCTCCATTAGCTCATGTTCACTAGAATGTGGTTAAAATGGGGCGTGGCCACCTTTGAAGGATGTTGTCGTTGAGACCAAATAATTTATTACATGACATATTAAGTGAATGGGAATTCAAATGCATAATGTAGGCTACAGTACTTGAGAAATAGGCAAATGCATAGAGTAAGGAAGGGAGGTAGACATCTACACATTTAATCAGAGGGAGCTGTAATATTTAAACAGTATGGTAGTTGTTTGTTGTTTCTGCAAATGTAATGTTTTTGTGGAACCACAACATTTGATAGGGACTTTAATACTTAGCTAAATAAACATAATACTAACATACCAAATGTGCAGTTTCATCACACAGCACAATGAAACAGATGTCGCAAATTTTGAGGGAGCGAAACTGACAACTCCGACACACTTATTTAAAGCCATAACCGGTGGATTCAGCACAACGGCCAGCTCCGCAGCCTAAGGAATCACAAACAAGTCAGTAGGCTGTCGAGTTGGCCGTGGTGCTGAATCCAATGTTTTTTTTATTTCATGTCATATTCAACTGTAGGTCATAACATAATGGCACAATCATAAGTGTGTGTGTGAGGACTGATAAAATGTGTTAACAGTTGTGCCTCGCATTACCATAAACTGCGGGATCTTGGTTCTCACTAGTAATACATGTACACATACACACAAACACACACACCTAATGTCTTCCAAGCTAAGCTCACACACTCTTCTCGTTTGCTCCAACAGAAATACGCCACGCTGAACTATCTGCATGTGATAGTGCGAGCCTCTCTGAAAGTGGATCTTCCGTCTCCAAACATTGTCTTGAAAAACACAGAGACACAGGTCATTTATACGTTCTACATTCCAAACAACTTCATTTGACCATGTATATCGATTGATTTGGATTGATGTCTTTTTTCCCCCTCAGTTGAGGGTCACAGTGTTCCCTGAGCGTACTATGGCTCAGTACGGATCAGCGCCTTGGTGGCCCATCTTGGTAGCCATCTTGTTAGGCCTCTTGCTGCTAGGCCTGCTGGCCTTCATCCTGTGGAAGGTGAGACCAACGGAGCATATATATGTTGGCCGTGTCACTGTCTCCAGCAGGTGTAAAAGACACAAGTATTAATACACACACACGTGCAGTAACCCAAACGTACCCACAGAAAACTAATACAATTGCTTCTTTTTAGTGTGGTTTCTTCGGGAAAAACAAGGACGATGACTCGTCCTCTGAGAAAGAGAGATTAACATCATCTGACCCGTAGAGACAGAGATACGCTGTCAGTCTCTGGGGTAAACACATCTATATCCTCCTGTTCATGCCAGCATGGCATGGACGATGAACGGGCACAGGGCAGACTAACTCTGTATCGCTAGGTGGAAAATGCTTCTGCTAATGAACAGTGCTGGAAATGGGCCCTGGGCTAACAAATAAATAGAAATGCAATGCTATGATGATGGAACAGATGGAGATTTTTATTTTTATTTTACAGGTTGCTTTAGAAACCTCCTCAAGTTTCTGCTTGGAAATGTCCGTCTTTCTAACTGTTACTGTTTGGTTATGGACTGTTTGAATGCATGGCAATTTGGGTAAATCCTTACTTTGGCTGATAATTATATAAATGACCTGATCTCTTAATACCCCCAAAGACTATTTGGTTGGAGGTTTGGGGTCTCAGTGGCTCTATGGTTTCTGCTTTTACGGTTGCAATTTAACTCAAGGCACTTTCTTGCTCTCAGCCTGAATTTAAGGGGCATTTTAATCTGCACTGGAACTGATAGCCCTGTAGCCCCCCTGCTGTTCAAAAGCCTTGCTCACATCTGCCCTTACAGCGGTTAGACTCCTTCCATGGACAGTCCTGTCTGCCTCTCAGATCCTCTCATATTTGATATGGATAATCAATTAATTACGAACCCCCCTCATCAAGTTGTCTAAGTATTATTTGGAGAAAAAAAAATGAAAAAAGGCACTCCATGGAAAGAGTTTGTCAACCTTCATAAAGGAATAGTCCCCATCAAGATCAAATGATGTTCTTTCAAACATCGTGAGGAGTGACTTTTCCTTTAATGTTGTTTAGAATTGTAATACATATTGTGATTGTTTCGTGTTGCTTCTTCCAACAGTGTGGGTTTTTTAAACGTACCAAGTATGACGACAGCGTTCCCAGTTACAATGCAGTTCGGATTAAAAAGGAGGAGTATAACGACCAACTGGAAAGCCTGGTAAAGAATGCCTGGATAACAAGCTGGAATAAGAATGAGAGTTACTCTTAACAATGGTGGAAACCTGGTGCTTCCGTCACCAGGGAGAATTCTTAACTAGCATTCTAATGGCCTCGTCTGACCACACCGAGGTCGAGTGTGGACATTTGATTGGACAAGCAAATACAAATAAAATGAATGTAGAAAAGCTTAGTGTACAGTCATGGTCAAAGGTTTTGAGAATGTCACAAGTATTGGTCTCCATAAAGTTTGCTGTTTCAGTGTTCTTAGATCTTTTTACTAAAGTGTAATTACAAGCATTCCATAAGTGTCAAAGGCTTTTATTCACAATTACATTAAGTTTATGCAAAAAGTGTTCTTTTTCAAGACCTCTGCAATCCGCCCTGGCATGCTGTCAATTAACTTCTGGGCCACATCCTGACTGATGGCAGCCCATTCTTGCGTGATCAATGCTTGGAGTTTGTCAGAATGTATGGGTTTTTGTTTGTCCACCTGCCTCTTGAGGATCGACCACAAATTCTAGGGATTAAGGTCAGGGGAGTTTCCTGATCATGGACCCAATATTTCAATGTTTTGTTCCTAGTGCCACTTAGTTATCCCTTATGCCTTAAGGCAAGGTGCTCCATCATGCTGGAAAAGGCATCGGTCATCACCAAACTGTTCTTGGATGGTTGGGAGAAGATGCTCTTGGAGGATGGGTTGGTACCATTCTTTATTCATGGCTGTGTTCTTAGGCAAAATTGTGAGTGAGCTCACTCCCTTGGCTGAGAAGCAACCCCACACATGAATGGTCTCAGGATGCTTTACTGTTGGCATGACACAGGACTGATGGTAGCGCTCACCATCCTCCAAAAGTCTTCGCCTCACTGTGCATGCAGATGCACTCACACCTGCCTGCTGCCATTCCTGAGCAAGCTCTGCACTGGTGGTGCCCTGATCCCGCAGCTGAATCAACTTTAGGAGACGGTCCTCGCACTTGCTGGTCTTCCTTGGGTGCCCTGACGCCGCCTTCACAACAACTGAACCTCTCTCCTTGAAGTTCTTGATGATCAGATTAATGGTTTATTTAGGTGCTATATCCTTGCAATATCCTTGCCTGTGAAGCCCTTTATGTGCAAAGCAATGATGTCGGCACGTGCTTCCTTGCATTTAACCATGGTTGATAGATGAAGAAAAACGATTTCAAGCACCACCCCCCTTTTAAAGCTTCCACTTTATTATTCTAACTCAATCAGCATGACAGCGTGATCTCCAGCCTTGTCCTCCTCAACACTCTCATCTGTGTTAATGAGAATAAGTTCATTTTCATGACAAAGAGGGACTTTGTAATTTATCTGATCACTCTTCATGACATTCTGGAGTTTATGCAAATTGCCATCATCAACACTGAGGCAGCAGACTTAGTAATTGTCTAGTAATTGTCATTCTCAAAATTTTGACCACAACTGTACTTTAAAAATTGATGCCAAAATAGCCCTTGGTTAAATTATCCTTTTTGAGGATCAATTAAGTATTTCCTTGTCTTATTTTCTCTTGAATTTGACATCCATTTTGACCACTGGCCAAAAACAACTGTATTTTCACGTGTTCGTTCTTACACAATTTGGGTCAAGTATCCATGTTGTCTTTTTTTAACTGTGGACATTGTTTATAAATGTATGCTTTTGGTTTAGGTTGTACTTTTTATTTGTATTTATTCTGTATGAGGATGTAATGTTACTTACACAAGTCCACTGGGCAAATAATGTTTTCCTCTTTTTCAATGGATGTAATGGTGGATGCCATAAAAGCACACTGACAGACCGTTATGACAAGTTATATCCAAATAACTTGAATACATTTTTTATTTTGAGCAGTTGTCATATTTGGGTGTAAGTAAACATTTCACACTTTTTAACTGGGGGTAATTTTTCAAGTTATAGTAGCAGCAGCTACCTAATAGCTTTCCTATCTTATTGGTCTATATAAATGTAAATGCCATCATCTGCCTTTCCTTTTTTTAATCACACCATACATAACCATTATACCAGAATTTTGTGAACTTATCTGACACATTTCTGTTGACATGGACCACTGAGACTGAGTGAAAAAATTAACTACCGTAGTTCTCTTTTAACCGGTCATGTTACATCAGTGATCAACATCGAAGTGATCAAAATGTTCATTTTATTGGTATTCAAGGGGGGACCAGTCAATGGTATGGATGATACATAGGACTGGTAAGAGCTGTTGATATTAAATGTAAAATAACATGCAAAATAATGCCATTAACAAAATAAATAATTGACATTGTGTACCAAGTCAGTTTCTTTTTTAAACAAGGGTAGTTTTGGAATTGAATAAGGGAAGATTTTATCATATTTCTTGCATACTATTAAATACATTTCCTATACCAAATGATCCTCAATACTATTCATTTAAGTTTATAAAAACTAATTAGCAGCTTTATAAGCAGTATCAGCTACAAATTATGCCCCATATTAATTTCCCCAACATGTCTTATCAATTGCTGCATTAATAATGCACAACCAACTCTGAACAAGGCAGCAATTTATTCAATATTGACAGGAGTGGCTTGGCTGCATCAACTCCTGGAACACATCAAAGCCCTTTGAAGGCCAGAAGGTACAGGATCATGGACAGCAGTCAATTAAGAGTTTGAAGATCTAGAACCACAGATGCTGTCAATAAGGGAAAAGCTGCAAGAAGAGGCAAACTAACACCTCATCCCAAAGATGCTCAATTTGTGTATTGTGCCCTCTCCACACACCACTGTTAAATGGGGTTAGTTGAGTATTTGTTGCCTTTCTGTCACCTTATACAAGTCTGGCCATATTGTCATCTGACATGTTTTCACCTACAAAGTAACGGTCAGTTGTTTTTTCCTCACACCATTCTCTGTAAAACTTTAGTGTGAACCTAGGTCAGCAGTTTCTGCACGCATCATCTCACCACACTCAGTCACTGCATTGGTTTTGCCCATTCTACCACTCAGAAACTGAATGCCTTGTCGTTCTGCTTGCTTTTTATAGCAAGCAATGGCCACTTGAGTAAATTTTCGTAGGAGCAATCGAGTGTGAAAATTATGACCTACCTATAAAAAATATTTATCATGTCTCCATTTGTGTCAATATTGTTTTTTATTATCAATAACTGTATAAACTAAATGTTAAAATCCAGTAAAACATAAAACATTATTTATTAATGCAAGTAAAACATTCATAGCATAAAAGACATCTAGTACTTCAATGCCATCAACTGTATTAAATAAATAGAAAAGCCTGTACATATTGTAGCAACAAAGAGATACAAATAATCTCACCAGCAGAAGTGTAAATGTAGTCAGACTGATGTCTGTGCTGGTAGAGAACTTCTAATAGGTTGAGAATAAAGCTTCTTGAAAGGCTGGAATGCATCAGAGGACTAATAACCTAGAAGACTGATTGAAGATAATTTCTGAAGTGGTATAGAGGTCTGATGTCAGCAGAGGGACTCAGTTCTGAACTTTTTCACACTGTGCCTGGCCTCCTGTCCTTTAAGCTCACTCTCCTGCTTCTCCTCAGTCTCCTTCCTCTCACTCTCCTCCTTCCTCCTGCTTTCCCTTTCCTCCTTTGTCCTCCTCTTCTCTCTTTCCCTCTCCTCCTTTCCACTCTCCTGTCTCTCCAGCGTCTTCCTCAGCTCCTTTAGCCTCCTCTTTAGGGCAGCACGGTCACTCTGACTGCACACCCCCAGAGCCTGGAGGCAAATGGAAAAGGGGGTGGGTCAGAGTGGGGTGATCCATATGACATTAAACGATTCAACGGAACCTACAGCTGCATTTCAGTGCTCTTCACTAGCCCAGTTCCTTGCCTCAGATTTCACTGTTTTGGCAGGAGGCTTGAGGACACACCCAGATTTTACAGGGCATGAGGCGAGGAGGAATCAGTACTGCAACACAGATGTGACTTCCTGTAGAACAACTTACCTTGAGTTTGTTGTTGTCCAGACTGAGGAGTTGCACTCCATCCACACCACTGGCTGTAAACTCGGCTGCGTACTGGTCCATGCTCATGCCAATCAACCATAGACAGACCTGCTGATTGGTCCATTGGTCCAGGGGTCTGTTTTGCCATTGATTACTGTTAACTGGGACAGAGTCTTCGTCCAGAGTCTACGCAGACAGTTCGCCAGACAAAAAACTAAAATATTATTATGAGACATTTATTTAAAACACAAAGTAATCAACACATTCATCTCGTTCTGGATCATTTGGTAGGGAAGTAAATGTATAGCCAGCACCATGAGCCACAGAGAGGAGAAAACGTAATCAGGCCAGGCTGGAAAAGTAGACCAGTAATGAGGTCGGGGGGAGGAAGGGTGAGGAATACCATGTGATTGAGACAGAGCCTCACCTCTGAGGAGGAGACGGTGAAAGCTTGAGAGTGTGCAGAGAGAGATAAATCTGACAGCATCCCTGACAGGAGGGCAGAACTGCTACCGCCTGCGTCTGCCACACTCATTCTCTAGAATGACCAAAGAAATGAGTGAAGAGCATCTCAGCACACCACATAATCGACCCCACACAGCCAAGAGCACAGGAGATGACAGTATAAAGTGAAAGACCTCATGTGTAATAAGCGCACACAGTAAAAACGACTGTTGAGAAACAATTAGATTCACCATCCAGGAGAGTCCGAGGTTAGAGGCATGAGATGTCTCTCCTCACCTGGGAGTTTGGTCGGCCTCCAGTGGTCATGTAGGGTAAACTGCTGCTGGAGACAGAGTGAAGCTTCCCCTTCTCTCTCTCCCTCCCTCTCTCCCCGAACCAGGGGAAGGACAGACAGGAAGGCATGGACGTGACAGACTCAGAGGGGGACACGCCCCTGTTTACATCATCTACCAGATCACCACACGAGCCCCTGCAGAAAAAGTAAGCGTAACACTCAGAAGCACACCAGACCTCTGCTTTTTAGTCAGATTACCGGTTCAAAATACATAAGATGTTGTTCTCATACAAAAAAATGTTATTTTAAGAAATGCTATTTCTGCCTTACCAATAAAAAACGAATCTCTTGTCCATGAAATACGATTAAAGTTTCTGAACGAGGCAGCAACTTGACATCATCTAGCAGTGCTGGTTACTGTTAGATTTCAGAAGAGCACTCTGCTCTATTCACAAGACAGGCCACTGCACAATGACATGTGTAGAACTGGAGATGATTTTACCTGTTGTGTCTAATTATGACTGCACCCATTCCTTTGTTAGATATGTAGTGTGCACTATTTATTTTACCTGTGGTCCAGGGACCTCCTCGTGTTCTTCTCATTGTCACTCTTCCTACTTCTGCTCAGAGACTTGCGAAGGCCACTAGGGGGCAGAACAGCAGAACAGAGAGCTAGAGTACAGAGTAATGGGTTCAGCAATATCAGAGAACAAGAGGGGAAGATGGATTAATTACCATATTGTTTATCTTACAGATTGCTTTGCACTACAACGTCTTAAGGTGGCTGAACATACACAAGCTTGGTTCTGGTGCGAGTTTAGCACCTCTGTGGGTGGTAGCAACTAGCATGTGGATTGTTGTTGCGTTTCTACCGTAGTAATTAACACCCCTACTCTTTTGATAATTGGCATGGAATCATTAGTTACCACAGTGAGCCAGGACACCCATTTAACATCCAGTCAGAAAGACGGCACACAGAGTGAACAACTCCAAATTTTCTCTGAAGATGCCAGACTGATCTGCGAGTGGAGAACTGGAGCTCACGAAATCAGGTTGGTCCTACGAGGCTATATAAACACTGGGTGATCTCTGCGAATGTTAAAAAAGGCTACATGAAGTCAAACTAGTTTGATTGAATAGGATCAGTCAAGTGGCATACCTGAAGTCAGGAAATCTCCTCTTTGATTTGCGTGTGGTAGAAGTGCTGTTGTCTTTCGGAGGAGGCTGCCATGGCTGGGGGGTGAGGAGGGAGCAGGGGGCGTGGGACTGGGGGGTGAGGGCTGACAGAGAAGAGGTGCTGGAATGGACTCTGTGACACCCTGCTGAGAGAGAAGGTCCCGCCTCTCTGGTGGCCGAAACAGCCAGCATTTGGCTCTTCACCTCACAGCTCGGAATCTCATCGTCACTCTACAGTGACAGAACATTAAGAGTGAGTGTGTGTCTGCAAGGTATGTGTGAGACAGTGTGTGTGTTTGTGTGTGTGAGACCTGTCTCCTGAAGGACTCCCGTAGTTTGTCTCGGGAGGGAGGGTGTCTCTTTGCTTTCTGGGCCAGCAGAGCCCTGGCCCTGTGGGCGCTGGTGTCTAACCTGCCCGTCTCAGGCACTGCAATACTCCAATCTGCACCTGAAACACACACAGTCTGAAGGCACAAACCACACGCACGCATGCACAGGCGGCACAAACCACACACGCTAACAAGGAGGGGTCTTACTTAAAGTAAATGAGGAGTCCAGTGATTGGTTGTCACTATCAGGAACAGTCTCCCCACACTCCAGGTGACTTATCTGAAAACAGAAAACATATCCTTGAACACATGAACTCATTGCATGCTCGACACGTGTCATCTGAATGCTCTACTCCGGTGTCTGCCAGTCTCACCTGTTTCTGTAGTCTCTCCACTGTTTCTCTGTGTCGCCTCTCTTTCTCGTCCATCTCTCTCCTCAGCTCCGCCTCTCTTTGCTCACTCTCCTTCTCCCTAAACAGGGCCCATCAAACACTAGAGCCCATCAAACACTAGAGCCCATCAAACACTAGAGCCCATCAAACACTAGAGCCCATCAAACACTAGAGCCCATCAAACACTAGAGCCCATCAAACACTAGAGCCCATCAAACACTAGAGCCCATCAAACACTAGAGCCCAACACTAGACCAGTGGTTCTTAAACCTGTCTAGGCGACACAAAGCCATTTAACAATTTTGTTTCTGTTGCCCTAAACTAGTAGCCTGGAAAAATCCAGACCCAAATCCGGAGGAGAAATGGGTCTGGGATCTAGTAATGAAATGACCCAGCTCGAGGGGCGGCACCAAGTATGCATTTGAAAATCTCACTGTACGCAATTGGATATAACTACGACCTATCACCAGTGGTTTTTCGCTAAGCACCTATGGCGGAGCTAACTAGTAGATTAAACTCTTGCA
>JACXGM010004145.1:12389-25362 GCA_016801145.1 Umbra pygmaea | reverse complement strand
CTAAACTAGCTCACATGCAGCCAAGTGCATGATAATCGGTAGGTAAATTGATTCAGATATGCTAGCTCTGGGATACATCAAATACATGGAATGGATGTGGGTCCCCAGGAGAGAATTAAGAACCACTGCACTACAAGTCAGTCATTGACAACAGTGACCCTGGTCTGGATTAGAGTTTCAGATGAGAGTAGTACTTGAGTACATTTGAAAATCATTCACTAGTCTGTTGTTACCCAAAATAGACTAATTGTAGCAACACACAAACATGGACCTACTACCCATCTATGCAATGAACAAACAATGATCATTGTAATGAATGAGAAGCGCTATTTTGAAATGAAATATCCAAGTTCATGTTGTGAGCACTATATACTGTTGCCAGGCGAACGGCCTCTGGAGTGCATATTGTATCGCGATGTGAATATCGACCAGCCCTAGTTTCAGACTAAAGAGGGGAATGTTAACTATACGCTCTATGCACAGCTCCACTACTTCCTGAACTTAAGGCTGCTCTTTTATTTCCTGTCTTACATTATTGGACAAACTGATTAATCCACATGTCACAATGGTCAAACACAAGTGGATTAATCAGTTTGTCCAATAATGTAAGGCAGGAAATAAAAGAGCAGCCTTAAGTTCAGGAAGTAGTGGAGCTGTGCTTAGAGCCTATTGACTACATTACCCAGAGCTCACCGGTGTTGGAATTCCTTGAGTAGTCTCTTGGCCTTGTTGTATTTGACTTCCAGGCTGTCTAACTGGCTCTGAGTGTCAGATAACCGTTGGTTCACAATCCTGCACAGGGCCTGGGCCTCCTGCCAGTACCTAGAACCATCATCATCATCATCATCATCATTAGGACAACGCCCATACTGGATTACCATTCAGTTACCGTCAACATCCTCATCATACTTGTCCAGCTTGTCGGCCTTCTCCTCCCCGTCCTGAACGCTCTGTTCCAGCTCAGCCTGACGACTCTCCCCCAGGGCCCTCTGCTCCTCACACAGCCTGAGCTGGATCATAAACATACACACAAATGTGTTCACTGTACCAAAGCAAGCTACACACTGGGTTGTGTGGGGCCTGAACCAATCAAAGCTACACACTGGGTTGTGTGGGGCCTGAACCAATCAAAGCTACACACTGGTTTGTGTGGGGCCTGAACCAATCAAAGCTACACACTGGGTTGTGTGGGGCCTGAACCAATCAAAGCTACACACTGGGTTGTGTGGGGCCTGAACCAATCAAAGCTACACACTGGGATGTGTGGGGCCTGACCCAATCAAACTCAGGGTTAACTTTGGGACATTGGCTGGCGTGAGACTCTAAACTTTCAGTGCGTGCGTGCGCAAAGAACACTTTTGGTAACTCTACCCCTAATTTTAGAAATGTCAGTCCTTGTTTACTTAGTATAAATTTATGCAAAAAAACAACTAATAGAATTAAAATGCTTATTTGCTTTAATGCTGAAAGTGTGAGAGTCACGCCATATGCGTGAGAGTTGGAAACCCTGCAAACTATACACTGGGTTGTGTGGGGCCTGTACTAAATACAGCTATACAGTAGGCTTAGGCCCCTGTAATAAACAGAGAATACTGTATTGATCCAAATATAGTAGTTTTTTCCCCCTCTTGGAAATACATCTGAAGAAATGGCCTTGTGTTATATTCAGGGTGTACTTTTAAATGGCAGTACACATCCACAAACACCAGGTGGTGCTAAAAATCTATAAAATGATTTCCCTTTGGTGAATAAAGCATGCAGTTATTCACAACTTTAAAGTGCAGTGGCCTGAAAGATGGAGACACTGATAATGTCGAGCAAAGTGGCTCAAAAGTAGTCTACATCAACCACCAACTTAGGAGAAGTTGTGATGCAAATGTAAGATTGTGGTGATAAATGCAGCGGTCCATGAATACACAGGTGTCAGACCTTTTTCAGAGCGACATCTTGAATGTGCAAACTAATAGCAGAGTTAAGGATCAATATGAAATGTACTACACTTCATAATAATGGCTTAAAAATCATCCACTTCGGCAGTTTTAACTAACTACTTATCTACTAGTTATACTTCTCGTCCCAGCTAAGTGATTCAGACTGGTCTGAGGGTGTTAGCATGTGAGTGACAGTCTGGTCAAGGTAACCTACCTTCTCACTGGCCAGGCGGAGATGGTCGGATCTGGTCCTGAGTTTCACCTGAAGCTGAGGGGAGAAGCGTACACAACTAAAACCACTGACACCAACTGACAAACTGGGCAGCTACACCAAAACAGACACACCTGTTGGTATTTATACAAACAGACACACACAGACACACACCTGTTGGTATTTGAAGCAGAGTTGCGCTGAGTCCAAGCTGTTGAGATCCTCTTCTTGTGATTCATCTTCATCCTCTGTAGTGGAGTCTTCCTCTACCTCGGTCACTGAGCTCAGCCCCAAAACACCACTGCCACCATCATCTACATTGAACACCTGAGACATACACATGTAGTACACAGCAACACCTGAGACATACACATGTAGTACACAGCAACACCTGAGACATACACATGTAGTACACAGCAACACCTGAGACATACACATGTAGTACACAGCAACACCTGAGACATACACATGTAGTGCACAGCAACACCTGATTCAGTAATCGCTCAACTCAAATATACAGCAACACATCTAATCATTCAGTTATATTTCTAATCACATGTACAGCAACACTACTCATTCAGTAAGACCTATAATATGCAGAAACACACAACTCTCATTATACAGCACAGAGAAACATCTGTAGTCATATACAGCACAGAGAAACATCTGTAGTCATATACAGCACAGAGAAACATCTGTAGTCATATACAGCACAGAGAAACATCTGTAGTCATATACAGCACAGAGAAACATCTGTAGTCATATACAGCACAGAGAAACATCTGTAGTCATATACAGCACAGAGAAACATCTGTAGTCATATACAGCACACAGGACCATGTCTACCTCTACTCTAGGTGGCTTCTTATCCTGCTCCAGACTTTCAATGATCAGACGAGCCACCTCACTCTCCTCCCCCTGCTTCTCTCGGCCAATCAAAAACCTGAAGTGAAGGAAACGGTGGAATCAGGAGCTGATGTTCAGTAGCACTGGGAATTGCAAGGGAACTCACGATACAGTATTTTCACGATACTTGGGTGCTGACACAATATGTATTGTGATTCTCACTGATTTCCAGATTTGTCTCCTATAACCCCTATAGTAAACCATTATGAGCCTCTGGCTGATGTAGTCCAGTTTTACCTTGAATCAATAACACAAAATCAGCATGTTGAATAGTTCTATATTTGTAAAATAACAGGAATTAAAAAGAACAATGTTCAACTTTGTAAAGATTGATTTACATCTTCCTCGCAGCGTCAGACCATGTGTAACAACACCTGCACATGATCAGTACATCCGAACCTCACATCTGCAGGACAGGTACAGGGTGGCATCAACAACTGCCTGAGTTACAGGAGGAACACAATCCCTCTGTCTGTGCTCAGACTGTCCGTAATAGGCTAAGAGAGGCCAGACTGTAGGACTGTTGTAAGGCAGGTCCTCACCAGACACCAAAGCAACAACGTTGCCTATGGGCACAAACCCACATTCGCTTGACCAAACAGGACTAGCAAAAGGTTGTCTCACCAGGGACGATGGTCAAACTCGTGTTTATCGTTGAAGGAATGAGCATTATACTGAGGCCTGTACTCTGGAGCAGGATCAATTTGGAGGTGGATGGTCCGTCATTGTCTGTTGCGGTGTTGCCATTGCAGGCATCAGTGTGTGTTACAGGGAAGCCATCCTCCTCCTTCATGTGGTACCCTTCCTGCAGACTCATCCTGACATGACAATGTCACCTGCCATACTGCTCATTCTGTGCATGAGTTCTTGCAAGACAGGAATGTCAGGATTCTGCCATGGCCAGCGAAGAGCCCGGATCTCAATCCCATTGAGCACATCTGGGACCTGTTGTATCAAAGGTTGAGGGCTAGGGCCAGGGCAATTCCCCCCAGAAATTTCCAGTAACTTCCAGGTGCCTTGGTAGAATAATGTTCATAACATTTACACGTTAAGCTTACTGAAAATAACAGCAGTTGAAAGTGAGGGGACGTTCCTTTTTTGCTGAGTTTAATAAACAAAATCTTTTTTTTTTTAAGTATCAATTTTTCCCCATCCCTACTGTTAGGTGACATAATCGATTGGGTTTAAAAGGCACATTTCTGCACATGTGTACATACTTGACAGTGCCTGAGGTGTTCTTCAGCACAGTCGCTGCAAACAGCTGTGTAACTCCAACGAGACTGATCCCATCCACCTCCACTATCTGGTCATTCACCTGGATGCTGATAGACACGCGCGCGCACACACACACGCGCGCGCACACACACACACACAAAATCAACTTCCAGTTCCACTCATATCCTAACCATTATCGCCATTGTTCAAGGCCACCCAAGTGGTGCAGCGGTCAAAAGCAAAGTTTCATATCATCAAGCTGGTCACCACAGCCTAGGTTCAAGCCTACATACTGCCTATAAATTGTTTAGCACCTCCCATGGATGGGGGGAATTCACTAACAGGGTTGTTCTTCTTGCTGGACTTCAGCGCCTCCCTCAGGCAGAAGGGGCATCTGCGAAGCTAAAGAAGCCAGTTAGGTGAGTGAGCGTTCCCTTACACGTGCGGACCATGGACGTACTGCTCATGAGAGCGGGGTGGAAACAAAACAGAACAGCTCGGCACAGAAGCCTATTAGAGAATGTCTGCCCTAACATTCAAATCTCACATATCCTTTGGGAGATGTGCAACAAGACAAGAACACACACTCACCGTCCATCTTGTTGTGTGGCTCCGTTGTACGCGATGGTCTTAACGAAGATGCCAAGCTTCTCCAGACCCATGTCAGCCCCTACGCCCATCCCAATGATGCTAATACCTAAACCCTCCTCTCCTTCATGCAAGTAGGCAGGGACACAGAGAGAGGCTTTAAACAGACTACTGGAAACACAGGGTTTATACATGGGAAAGACAGACAGTATACTTGACACAAGCAGAGACTTCAACAGAGGGATCAACCTTTCTCTATGTTGACAGGAAAGACGTCCATCTTGTCCACCCTCTTCTCCAGTTCATACTCAGCAGAGGCAGACACAGGGTCAATGTCATCGTTACGCCTGTCATAGTCCGCATTACAGTAGGTTAGGAACACCTGAGAACGAGCACGCATGCACGCCTGTCATTACATCTCTTACGGTGGATTTCAGAAAGCATGTGTCATCTTTGGTCCTCCAGGCCAACTTCCCCCTACCATCTGGGGTTCTTGATTCCTCAACATACTGTTTATTTTGTCAGATCCTCCAATATCATGGGGTGAGATAGGATTGGAAACACAAGCTGTCGCAGCTGCTAAGTGTTACCACACAAACTGAGTCAATGCAAATCCATGTACTGTACCGCAGTTCAATCTCAGTGGCAGCAAACGAGTTGGACAGTCATCTAACAATCTTGGGACATGGTCATTTGCCAGTAGTTTCAATCTTATAAAGGCACACATGCTGTGCCAACAACAACATACTTCATTAACAATTGGCTTCGCTGCCACACAGGGAACTCTCAACTAGAATTAAAATAAATGAAATAAGCCCAGAAAATAACATCAACTAGAGAATATTAACACAGCATCTACCAACCAAACACCTGTTTGGACTAATGCTCTGCTATGGTTACATCATAGGTGTTTTGACCTAAACACTTTTCAAATCATGCCTGTGTCTAGCTTGAACCTGACAGCAATATTGACAAGACACATTAACAAACTCTTTCCTTCAGATATTTGTCTACAGTTTTGTCATCTTCTCATGAATAGAAGACTGGACAATACTTTTGCAGAATCAAGCTTCAGTTCACTTCATGTAACTCAATACGTGAACCTGAGTCTGTTTTTCCAACACTGATAAAGGAGCTTACCTTAATTGGTGCTGTCGAGAATTTGATCTTCCTCCTCCTTGCATTATCATCATCCTCATCGTCTTCATGAGGAAGGCCAGGAATCTCCTCATATTCTGTAGAGAGTTGCTCCTCTGGAGTCAGGCAGCTTCTGGAATCCTCTCTAGGACATTCAGAATCACCATGACAACACACCAGTTCCCCTTCTTCCACAAAGGTCTCATTGTCAATCCCAAGGATGACATCCCCTGCTTCAGCATAGTCCCTCTCCTTCCTCTCCTCTTCCTCTGTGCATGTCTTTCCTTTCTCTCTGGCGTCTCCCCCTCTAGTCTCTCCTAGCTCAGATGTGGCCTCCTCTTCTTCCTTTCTTGTCTCGCTCTCCTCAACACTCTCCTCCCGCCCAGCCTCAGCACCTTCTTCAATCTCCAGCTCCTTGTTTCCCATGTCACTTACCCGGGAGGTACCATGTTCTCTGCACTGTTGGTTTTCTATCTCCTGGCCACACTGTCGGTAAAAGCCTGTTCCTGATTCCTTTTCCTGACCTCCCACACACTCACCTAACAAAGGTAATACCATGCTGGGTTCTGCTGCAGGTTCAACCATGATATGTTCTGCTTTTCTTGGTTCTGGTGCAGGTTCATCCATTATATGTTCCGCTATTCTGGGTTCTACTGCAATTTCATCCATTATATGTTCCGCTATTCTGGGTTCTACTGCAAGTTCATCCATTATATGTTCTGCTATTCTGGGTTCTACTGCAAGTTCATCCATTATATGTTCTGCTATTCTGGGTTCTACTGCAGGTTCCTCCATTTTATGGTCCGCTATTCTGGGTTCTACTGCAGGTTCATCCATTATATGTTCTGCTTTTCTGGGTTCTACTGGAGGTTCAACAGTTCTATATTCCACCATTCCAGGTAACACCGTTTTTGGTTCTGATGAAGGTTCTAGAGGTTCCACTCTGATTTCTTCAAATACATCCTCCACCTGGTTCTCCTCATTACTCTCCTTCCTGCTGCATTTTTCTTCTGTCATAGTGTTCTCCTCATCCTCATCTCCCTCGTTGCCTTCACTCTCAGACGACTCATTCTTCACCTCCACTAGCTCTGCTCGAACGGTCCTACCCTCAGATGCCCCTGCCTGGGTCAAAGGGTCACTGGGAACCATGTAAAGGTCTTCAGGGTAATCTCCCTTGGACCAACTCCTGTTGTTCAGGGGGTCAGCATTAGAACTACCTGGGCTATAATCGTCAGCATGGTCAGAACAGAGGAGCACAAGGGACGGGGGCTGGGATGAACAGGAGCTGGGTGTTGGACTAGACAGGTCGGACACATGGGAACACACAGAGTCCTCAAACACACTCCCATCTAACACACTCCTGCTGTCTGACGAGGCAGCTAAAGGATTCAGGTCATCAAAGGTTAGCATTTCACTGCGGTGATCATTAACACATTGAAGGGGAGGATTCCAGCTGGAGTGCGGTGAGGAAGCGGTTGTATGGATTTCAATGTATGGTAAAGAAACATGGGTGTGCATTTTAGTTGATTTTCCATCCTCCCTCGCTTTCCTTATCTCACCTTCTCCCTCACTTTCTGACGTGGATGTCAGCTCCTCTCGTTCTGACCTCAATCTCCCTCTCACCATCCCTGTTTCCTCCCCCAACACCCTGCAATCTCTGCCAGGACAGAACTTTAAACATTGTCCCACGCTGACAGTCTCAAAAAGCTTCCGGGTCACAGAGAACTTCTGAGCTAGAGCCGCTCTGTCCACATGTGCCATGTCCTCCGCCTTGGAGGGTTTATCTAGCATAGATGGATCTACATTGCCCAGGAGAGAGCTGGGGCTGAGGGGACGCTTGGACAGGACCTGAGAGACTGGGGGAAGGAGGTGCTGCTGGCTGTCCATCTGGAGGAAAATGTTCTCTCTGATCTTTGTCCCTCTGGGGCTGACGGACCGACCCCTAGTACCCTCCCCTGGGTCGCTGCTGGTCCTCATGTGAGGTATCTCCATGGGCCCAGATGAGGGGATGGAGAGGGCCAGGGAAGTAGGCCTGGGTCTAGTCTTGTGGTCCAATGAACATTTAACGGTGTGGAAGTCAGACTTGAAGGCATTCCTGTGGGGCGAGGCACTTCGGCCTTTATTGTCCGTACGCATCATCTGGAGTGGGAGGGTGGGTCAGAGTTAGGACACTTGGGATTCTCACTGAACTGGAGAGTTCAACTATCGGTGGCTAGGCAGGATCAAAATGTATCTTTCCGGTTTCAACCAGTGCCTAGAGAAAAACACAACTGGACAGAGAGAAGTGTTAGTTAATAACCTTAAGGAAGTTAGTCTTGGAATTGCAACGGCAAAGGCTTTAGCCTTCAAGGATCACCAGTTATATAGCCTACAACTTCAGCACATTCATAGAAAACATTTAGAATCTGTGGAAATATTCGACAGTAAATCTATTGCATTTTAACATTTTGTTTCAATCATCTGACAAGTGATGATTAAAGATGCTTCCAAATGTTCACACACAGCGTTGGGATTGTGTGCAATTTTAAACACTTGAAACCGAGAAAGGAAGAATGTCAATTGTTTCTTGATGGTTATTGCACATTTATCCTATGACTACCTTACCAATTAACCGAAAACATGTCAAACGTGCCAAAACAACAATAATACAAGCCTATTGGTCCTTGTAGAAGTTTGAATATGGAAAAGCAAACAAATAACTGAAATGAAGTTTGTTAAATCTATTCGTAAAGCTGAAATACTCAAAAGCAAAAGCATGTACATTAGATTCATGCAGATATTAGGTTCAACGTAATTTATATTCACCAGTATTGCGAGTGTCCAATGCTTTAAAAATAATTTAAATTGTTCTCGGTTCTCTCATTACGGAAACAATAACCTAATCAACTCGGTACACCTTGATCTGATAACGCGCGTTAAGTGACCACCTTGCGCGCCACCGCGCCACTCCAAGTAAACGTGAGCGTTCGAAACAACGCTCTATCACGTTGCCATTTCCAGGTTCTGCCACTCCAGTCTTATCTCCACCCAATAGCAATGTCTTTCAGGAGGACTTTGGCTGGCATAAGCTTGTATTCTCAGTATGCTAACACAGGACAGATGGCGGCTCATGTCACTAAATACTGAAAGTGGATTATCTCACAGTAATCCTGTGCAAACTACCTCTGTGAACACTTAGACAACATCAAAGACAGACAAACAGAGAGAGGGAGAGAAAGAGAGGGGGAGAGAAAGAGAGAAAAAGAAATGATTGTGATAATGAAATTAACCCATTCAATTTACTGTAGCACACTTGGAAGCGTTGGTGGTAATAATGATCTCTTCTGGCCAGAAGGATACTAGTATAAAGTATTCAGTCAAAGTAAATTCCTGTCCAGACTTAAATTGATATAGCAGTGAGTTTAGAATTTATGAACTGAACAAAGGTTAATGTTCTGATCCCCCTAATTGGACAGAGGTAGCCAGTTTCATGCATACTACTTAGCTAGCTATTATGGATAATTCAAGTGGAAATAACTACTACTATATCAATAAAATAATTATGTAATTATTCACTGTCAATGAATGTCAACCCATACATAATAACTGCATTTGTTTCATTTCCACGTTCACACTTACAGTATTCACTGTTCAAACAAGGAACTAAAAGTGGAGCAGCTTACCTAGAGCCAGCCAGCCAAGCATCTCCTTCTGGCAGGCATAGAAGTGTGGAGCAGAGCGGGCGGTATGGAGTATTGGGGCTATGGTGAATTCTGACCTGAATAAGGACCATCCTCCCAGGTGGCACTGGGACCTAGATTATATAAATATCACCCAATCATACAGCTACTGTACTGAGGGAGTTTGAGGGGGAGATGGGCAGGGGGCTGAAGGAGGGAGAAGGAGATGGTGGTGGGGGGAGAAACACCAAAAACAGAAGGATGACAAGGAGCCATTTTCTCCTCAAACCCCACGTACTCTAAACTCTGATCCTTACCTGTACCACTGTTTTAGTCTTTCAGTCAGTCCCTCCTCTCTCACTCCTCTCCTTCACCTCCCTCTCTATTGGTCGTGTTGGTTCCTGACCTAATGTCCTCAGTGTGGTTCTTTCTTTCCCACCTATTTCTCAGGAAGACTTTGATCTCAGGAAACCAGAAAGCCAGTAACAATTACAGCAGCAGTTGTTTTTGTGTTTGTGCAGAACCGACTTCAAGCACAAGCATCGTAAGCAAATACTTGGGGCCCCGGGAAATTATTTCTGAGGCAGCTTTTTCAGAGTAACAAAAGTACAATACGCTAAGTGCATATTTCTAATGGGTCTACTAGATTAGCTGACGATGAGCTATGTAATTGCTTCTTCTACACCAAAAGTGTTTACATTTTCATTTGGCTATTTTCGGGAATCTGATTGGCTAACACTTTTGTTACACTGCCACCTACACCTTTGGCATGCTCTTGACGACATATACACAGGTTTGTGTAAATTAACACTTTTCTGAAAACGGACAGGTCTGCACAATGTTATTTTTGAAAATAGAGAGCGTGAAATGGCCATTTATGAAAATAGCTAATGCATCAGGGATCTCCAACCCTGGTCCTAGCAAGTTACTGTCCTGATTATTTTCACTCCCACCCTGTTTTAGCACATCTGATTCTAATAATTAGCTGGTTGGTAAGCTGAATGAGGCTACATTGATTTATTGCTTTATTGATGTAAAGCACTTTGAGCTGCATACTTTGTATGAAAGGTGCTATATAAATAAAGGTTATTATTATTATTATTATTATTACAGTTTGTGCAGTTAGAGTAAAAAAAAAACTACAGCATCGTAACTCTGCAGGAACATTGATGGAGACCCCGATATAAGACCACAGATCTACAATATGTACAGGTGTGTATTTGAAATCCACACAAAAAAGAAAAACATTCCTCACAAGGGAAAATGCCAGTTCCACCTTAGGGGTTAGATTTAGGGTTTGGTTTAGGGTAAAAACATTCAAATGGACATAGAGTTATAATTAAGGTTACCTCATCTGTGCATATTGTTTTATCTTTGCACTTCTGTCTGTTTTAATATTTGTTTTGACATGTATGATTAGGTCTACAGAATAGGGAACATGGATTTTTGGTTTAGGGTTAGGTCTCAGGTCCATAGAAAGACAAATGTGTGTGTGTATCAACTCTGGGGCAGAGAGATTGTGACCCAGATGAAGCTCCATTCTAAACTGCCATATTTAGAGATTCTCACACCACCAGTGTATCACACAACTGACATATTTCATTAACAGATCATTAAAAAAACACTCTTCATCAACACCCAAAGAACACAAACAACCACTTACTGTGAATAATTTCCATGGTCGGTATGTATAATATACAGTAATACTGCCACCTTCTGTTTAGACATGCATACTGCTGGTCTGGTGAATGGTAGATACTGTACCACTCAATCCATTCAAAATGATATTATGAATACACTTTTGTTGATGGTCACATTCATTACTAACTTCTCCATCAAATTCTATTTGTGATATGGTAATGTGCTTCGCTTCTCTAACAGATTTCTATTTAATATTAATGAATACTGAATTTTCTGGATTTGGACGTCATATCGGCTGCTTGGCAATGTATGGTTCCCATTGAGAGGAAATCATGGATGCAGATAAAGTCAATGTGGCCTCAATGTAGCCGCAGACTTTCATTAAATTTATTTTTTAACTCTGTCAAGCCCTTTAACTGACAATCAGCCAATTTACACACTCCTCGCACACGTAAACACAGACTTAATCGGCTCTAATTAAGATTCTGTACTCAATGAATCAGTGTGAACTGAGCCTTTGTTTCTGAAAGTCCATGATAAAACGATGGAAATCTCAGGATTAGAAAACATGAATATGTTAGTGTGGCAGCACCAAAATATACAATGATTGATAACACATGGGAAAAATTTCCATTCTGTTGTCAGGCGACTCTGGAATTAAGCCATTATTCGTCATTGTGTTTTTGATGAATAAATGGTCCTTTGGCCTAACACTCAGCCTCCATTTCCTGTGTCATACCTCCCGTTACAACACGCATATGTGAAGCACACAATTTCTGCCATGCGGAGGTCCTGCAGCAAGGCACATTACTTACACTGTGTTAAACCTTTTATTCAGACAGCTGGCACTCTCATTACACACTCATACTGTACCACACACACACACATTCCAAATACAACAGGTTCCCTGAAGGGATACACGTTATTAGTTAGAAATAAAAGCTCTTACTGGCGTGGAATCTCAGCTAACATAATCTATCCACTAACTAACATAGTGGCTGGTTGTTGTGTGTTACTGTTGGACATGTATTTTCAACAGCACTGCACACAGCCACACTTTCCTTGACTGTGTTGCAGTAGAAAGAGCTTGAAGTTCCTCCACATCTACATCACTGAGGACCTGTAATGGACCAAACACAACACTAGTGGAGAAGGCGGGAGTTAATGAACATTTCAAACTGGAGTGGATAGCTAACAAATGGAAATGTCATCAGGAGGCTGCTAGAAGACAGCTGTTGGCCTTGTGGTTATAGGGTCTGACTAGTAATGAAAGGTTGCCAGATCAAATCCCAAGGTGGAAAGTGTAAAGTGTTAAACTGAACATAGCAGTTACAGAAAATGTTTAAACGTGCAATATGTAATTTTTGGCCGCCAGGGGGCTCTCAATCAAAACAATAGCAAAAGATGTATACTTGGATGACGTCGGGAGGTTGCGTGGGATCATGGGTTTTGTTATCGTCTTCAATGACAACCTTCCAATCTAGCATCTCCGGCAGAAGAAATGTTCACTGACAAAGTAATGTATTGTTAAAAAAATTATAACTTTATTCACGTTATGTTTGGCGGCTCCCTGGAACTTAGAACAACTAGAGCAGTCACAGGTTATATGACGCCATTTACGGGCGACAAAATGAAACGTCCCGTGTCTTCGAATTATATTACAAATTTCTCTGGATTTGAAAGTT